>CM044010.1:73762964-73915945 GCA_024085815.1 Flaveria linearis
AGTCAAATACTTTGTTAAACAATTTTTTCTTTACTTGAGGATTGGGAGACGACATAACCTTTTGTTTCAAGTCATCAAATTTCACATCGTAGTCGGGTTCAGGCGGCGCCACGTACGCTGGCTCGAAATCAAGCTTCCTCCAGTGTGGATCTACCGCATCGAGTGGAATACTTGTGACTGGATTTAAAGGTTAAATTATTAGTGAAAAAATATGCAATCGTGTGACAACAGTAAAAAAATGTATTAAGAAAAATAACCTTCTCGGACGTGTATCTCCAAACGACAAGCACATGGCAAGCCCATGGACGTGAACAACTGGTGTCCACATGAACCCCCAGACTCCTGAATCATTTCCATTTTCGTCAACTCTGATTCAAGGAGGCTAAGGCAAAAAGTTGATACTTTATAATGTAATCTTGAAAACAATGACAGGCGATGGTCTTTTTTAATTTTCACACGGGACACCTCGAATGTTTTACAAATTTCAATCTCCTGGCCGCGCACGAGGTCACAAACATATCCGACAAGTGTGTGCAACGTATTGTTGGTCCCTGTGAGGTAACTCTTGAAGTTGGCATGTTGGCCCTCAACCCGATTAGTTGTAAATTCACCAAAGTTAAGGCGGTCGTACATCCAACAAGTAACAATTTCTCTTTGTACGGCACCAACCAATTATTCCAAACCATACCTCTGAAAGAAAATAACAAATTTTAGAAAATGAACAAATAAATTGTTAGAGTAAAAATAAATATGAAATTCTTACCACTTTTACCATCTTCATTTAACTTTTCTTCCATCTTCCTGCAATTGTAATCGTACATTGCCTCTGTGGGAGACGAACACAATGTCTTCCACCAGTATGAAAATCCTTCCACATGTCGGTTTTGAAAAGGATATTCCACCGTCTTTTGATATTCTCCCGAACGTGCCACCTGCATAGGTTTTTAGTAGCACTCGGGAACACTGTGTCACACGCACTCATCAGGGCCAGGTCCCTGTCTGTGACAATAACGCGGGGCTCCACACACCCATCGAGCATATCTCTGATCTGCTCCAGTACCCATGTGAAGTTGTCTTGCCGTTCCCTCGATATAAATGCATGCGCGATACAAACGACTTCGACGTCGACGTAACGCCAATAACCTGAATAAACGGAATGTTGTACATGTTGGTCTTGTACGTCGTGTCTATCAACATCACGTGCGGGAATGCGCGCCACATTTTATATGAAGTAGGATGACAAAAGAAAACATCTTCCACGGCCTTAGTATTTGCATTCGTTCGGGTTTCATACACGAACTCTTTAGATTGTAGCAGGTTTTCAAGTTCCTGCATTGGTGTGATGCCTTCTCTCCCCTCAGCCCTAAACTTTGACGTCAGATTGTATATGTCTTGAACAACACAGACACTGTGGGGAAACTGCTCCCTTACGGCTGAATGGATATGTCGTGGCCGCACGTGCTGCCTGTGTAATTTCTCGACAAGATCAATTTCTTCGACGGTCATCTTCCTAAGATGCGCATGGCCCTCCTCGTACACAACAGGATCGTGGTTGTGCGTCTCGTTTCTCACCTCTAACATCCAACTGTCACTCTTTCCAACGTACTTCCCTACGAGTTTAAAGGGACATCCTTTCTTTATGCTCCCAGTACGTCTACTTGTGCCAGTGAATTTAGGTTCACCACTACGATTGCATATTAGTTCCACATCCTTTTTTCGTGACCGACCCACCACAATGACGCACCCATGCTCGCGTCCTCTTGTTTTAGCCCACTTCTCTAAGTCCTCACGAGAATCAAAATACTGAAAAAATGATACAGCTAGACATAAAAAAACAATATATAAAACAAATAAAAAATAAAATAAACAAAAGAATAAAAACTCTTCGTACTTGATTGGTTTTATAAGAAACCGTAGCCTTTCTTATCCGATCCTCATCCTCATCATGCTCCGCGGTGTCCCCATGGTTTTCTTTGAGGTGAACCGAACCGTCACTCTCATCTGTGTCGTTCCCATTAAAAGTATCCGACACATGTGTAATTTCTAGTTCTGACTGGTACGGGGGATGTCCGTAACCCAGCTCTGTTTGCGAATGGTACGTGTTCGGGGCATGCCTGTAAGAATTGCAAGGGGGATATCTGTACCCTTCACCGTAACCTGTCGGTCCAAATAAAGAGTTGTACGCCTCTTGAGTAAATGTGTTCGACGGGTTGGTTTCCTCCTCCCCCCACGGAGGGTGACTCCCGTATACGTAATATTCCTAAAAAAGATAATGGTTAGATATTTCAAATAATAAGTTATAATAAACATATACTAGTTCAACCTGGTTCGAATCTTCAATATGTGGCACCTCATTCAAATCTGGAAGCTTCGGCTTTTGATAATTATCTCCCGAACCCGACATTGTTTTCGAATTAACGCGTTTTTGTAATGACGAAGGCCGAAAAATCTCGAGTGTTGGATAAATGAAAGCTCAAAATCCAAGGTCGATTAAAAACTAAAAATTTGGATTATGAAATTACGAAACGAAAGTTTGAAAATGGGTATGCCAATTGTTCGAAGCTGGAAGGTATTTAAGGTGAAATTCTGGGGCATAAACCGTCACGGTTTGGCCTCCACGTGACGGTTTGTGCCGGGAATCCCGGCCTTTTGTCAAAATCACGTCTACGTCGTACCTTAAACTGATACCTTGTACCCTAGAGGTCACGGTTTGGCCTCCACGTGACGGTTTGGTGACCGCTTTTCAACTTTAACAGCCCATTTTGTCATTTTGTCGTTTTGTTGTCACGAGGTCACGGGAGTACCACCCTAAACCGTGACAGCAAGACCATGCGGTCACGGGGACAAACACCCCAAACCATGACAGCAAGCCCATGCGGTCACGGTTAGGTGCCAAAATGTGACCGCAAGGCCTAACCGTGACTGTTTGAACCGGCCCACCCCAAAAACCCATGCGGTGTCCCCATTAGGACCCTTGAAATAAAGAAAGAGAATGTTTGTTAACAATATAGTTTGCAATGAGTTATTACATAAGACATGCGAGTATTTTTTTTAATGATTTTTACTTTTTGAGGGTAGGTGTTTTTTTTTCATTATTTTTAAGTAATGAACAAACTTTTATTAATTTATGACTCAGACATATGTTTCTATCCATGATCCGACCCACCACCACCAACACCATCACCCTCACCACCAACCACCACCGCTACTACTATCACCAGCACCACCATTAACACCACGACCACCATCACTATCGACCACCACCAACCAACCACCACCCCCACACTACCAACAACAACCACTGTCGCTACCATCAACACCACCATCACCACCACCAATTACCACCATCACCACTACCAACCACCACCACCATCAACACCATCACCACAAACCAACACCATCAATACCACCATACTAACCACTACCATCAGCACTACTAACCACCACTGCCACCACCACCACCCGCCACTACCACCACCACCAACCATCACCCACCAACAACAACAACAACAAACACCCTCGTATTCTATTATTTTGTCTTTTCATTTCTACCCAACAACACAAAGTGATGATTGATTCCATTCCCACAAGTTAACCAAACATGATAATGGAATGATAATGATTCGTGTCTTTCCACTGTCCATTTCATCCAGTCGTCCATTCCATTTCATTCTCTCATCTATTTAATTCTTTCATCCATTCCATTCTTTCATCAATTCTATTCATTCATCCATTCCATTACCCCATATGTTATGGGCCCTCAAAGTTCGTACTCTAACATATGATATATTAAAAGTTAATGTAGTTTAATAGTACGTAGATGGCGGTGTGAGTTTGTTGTAAAAACCCTTATATAATAAACATAATCAAATTGTTTATACTTCGCCCACGTTACGCGTACACCATGCCAGTGTTAAAGATGCATCCTTTGACTTTTCTTTACGGGCTATAAAGTCTAATACATGTTGAAAAAGCCTTAGAGTAGTAAAGTCGGTAAGATTTTGTCCCCCCACGGCCTATTAAGACCTTAACGGCTCGTAAACATATAGTTGCAAGTTATTTTTTTAAAATTGCAATAGTTGCTATTTTATTTTGCAGCATGTTCGGAATGGATAAATAGACTAATGATTTGGCGATTAGAAGAAAACATTGAATAGAGGAGTTGTCGGGTCATGATCGTTGGACAATTCTTCCGTTTGAGTGGGTACAACACCTTATGCATAGAGAAGTTGAAAATTAGTATATTATAAATTACATTGACGAAACGATAAAGAAAAACTAGAACTTAGATGTTACATTGAAAAATAAAAAAATTACAAATTACATTCAAGAAAATGATAAAAAATTTAAAATTATAAATTTATGTGTTTGAGGTCTTCCGTCATGGTGCAGCCACTATTACTCGATTTTTGATGTTTATACTTGTTTTGGCTATAATATCTACCTATTATTAATAAAATAGTAACTTGGTATGACATGTACGATCATCACAATTCTTCTCATCAAATTTTTCCGTCTCTCTCTCCCATTAAATAATTATCTTAATTACTAATAATATTATTTAACATTTTTTAGATTAAAATATTTTTTTATAAATTAAGAAAAATATTTTTTGTTAATGTTATTTCTAAATAAAAAATGTTTATAAATAATATTTTTTTCTAAAATATCAAACTTTTTTAAAAATATGATATATTATAAAACTAGTGTTTTAAAAAGTAAATTATTTAAAAACCAAAAATATTTTAATTTAGGAGATATGATAATGAAATAGTTTATAAAATGATATTTTTATACAGTTTGTTTTAACACAAAATATTATTTTTTAAAAAAAATTAAAAACAAAGTTAAAAAAAGTTGATATCATTGTTTTATTACTTATAGTACTTACTCATACGTAATTTCATTTATATCATATCTTGAAATATCATTTTATTTTTCATAAATTTTATTATATTAATATTTATTTATTCAACTCGTGTATTACACACGGGTTTTCTAAAGCTAGTGTTTTAATACTTTAGTGTTCTAGTGATTCTTAATAAAAGTTTCTCCTCTATATAAAAAAGATAATCAAACTTATAAGTTACGGGTAATCACATTCAAGAATAACCAAACAACATAGAACAAACGCAACACATTCAAGTCATGCCACTTTAAATTCTTATTTTTTTAGTTTAATTTAAAAATACATAAAAGAAATAAAAACTGAAGTACTTAAATAAACCAAAAAATGGACAAAAAAATATACGAACAATCATCATATATATATATATTTGAAAAGTTTACGGTACAAAGTAAACAATTCGTGCGAATTGTACTAATTGATAACAACAATGGATCTAATCGATGGACGATTCATATTAAAAATAAAATAATTATGCAACAAATGTGTCTAGATGGGTAGATTTGGAAATAGACTATAAGTGTTAACTTTATTCAAATTCCTCATAACTTTTTATATGACATTATTTTTAGAAAAAACACACCATAAGATCGAGCATTTTATCATCTTTAATATGAGTATAATATTGTGTACTTTTTTAAATCAACATTTTTTAAACGTCTATGCGTTATGCGTATAACTTGCGTGATTATTAACTGCGTAATTATTAACATAACTTGCATAATTATCATATTACTTGCGTGTAACATCTGCTAATTTTAAAAATATGGACCCGAACCCGTTTCGTTGGTGATATGAAACAAGCACATTATTCAAACTATTTCTTTTATTTTGGTGATTTTAAAACAATAAACGTGTTAGTTAACTAATTTTGTGATTTGATGATTTGAATTTACGTTTAATCTTCCCTTTAATAATTTATAAACTTATGAGATATTATATATGAGTTCTAATTTTTATATAAAAAAATATATAGACTTTGAAATTTCTATAAATTTATAAAGATCTATATAAATATATAAATACTATTATCAATTACATGATTTTAACCATCTTAACAATTAAGTTATAAAAAATTACAAGATTTATAATCTTTATAAAATTCTTTAAATAAATAAGTTGAGTAATTAGTTACATTTTAAATTATAAAGTTTGGGGTCCAATTTGTAATTCATAAAAATTTATTTTAAAAGTTTAGACATAAAATAATAACCACTTAAAATTTAAGGGACCAAAAGTGTAACTTCGTTACAAACAAACCAAACCGCCCCCTCTCCTCGTCGAACTCCCTACCTCCGGCCACTGCCTACGGCGACCTCCAAAGCCACTGAAACGCTTAATTAAAACGAAATTTAACCAAACCTTAACTATGGTATACCGGTTT
The DNA here is from genome assembly GCA_024085815.1 of Flaveria linearis. NCBI lineage: Eukaryota > Viridiplantae > Streptophyta > Magnoliopsida > Asterales > Asteraceae > Flaveria > Flaveria linearis. The sequence continues at coordinate 73,769,255 of CM044010.1, forward strand.
CGACCATTATATCGCTTTCAATTGAATTCATTCGATTATTAAGGTCGGGAATTGAAACCGAAACCTGCATTCAAAAAGTGAATTCGTTCGAACTGAAACGGATCAAATTGTATCAATTTAATCAAGGGTAAAGCTCCTAAACAAGTCGTTTGAACTAAGTGTAACCTTAATTTCAATTAAAACACACACACCCCCGACAATCGATCATCATCATCGTTCAGACCTGCAACCTAGCCGAGGTCCACCTACGTGGCATCTTTGAATACAATTGATAAAGGGCTTTCGTTCCTCATCACCCCTGGAAGCCTTATTTTGATAACCCGGAAAATTTGTGATTTAATTCATATAACATTTATGTGATTTCTATATTATTATTATTATTATTTATTAATTTAATAAAAAATAATGATAATAATAATATTGTTAATAAAAAATATAATAACAATAATAATAATAATAATAACAATAATAATAATATATTGTTAAAAAAATAATAATGATAATAATAATAATACATAACAATAAAGTTCAGGGGTGTTTGTGTTATTTTTAAAACTTGTTTAAAAAGCTTTACACATGAAATAATAAGATTGGAAAGATGAGGGACCATTTCTGTAATTTCTGAAACGCATCACCCCCACGCCGATCACCTTCCTCCGACCGGCCACCGGCGATGATCCGGCGACTTCTAAACATCAAAAATACCCGGTTTTGACTAAATCAAATGTTCCCGACACTCCCATGTGGACGATTCGAACCAAAACCCCACATTAGTTTGAAAACAAATAGAGTGCGATCGATTTGAACCCACGTGCAAACTTTCGGCCACTTTACAGTCTTTAAATCGCACTACCACTCGATTTTATTTAAATTAATCGAACAAAAACGGTTATATAATCATTCCTAAACTGATTGTACATTCAATTTCATCTAAAACACTCGAAAACAATCAATCCGATCCTCTCCTATACCGCGACCTGCAACCGACTGGAACATTATCAATTCGACACATTGAGTCTCAATTGATAAGGGGCTTTGGTAGTGATCATTCTCAGAAGCTTCACACGAGTTTAATTAGATTATTATCCTCTCTAGCACCTCGAGTAATCTGAGCATCATCTCGAATCAATTCAGGTAATTGAACATACCAATAAACTCGTTATTACATGGGATCAAAAGCCCCATCAATCCAACTGATAACAGATTCGGATTTAGGTTCAATTGAATCGAATTCGAATTAGGGTTATATGAATTTGGGGGAAATGGATTAACATGGGTTAAAACTAATTGAAACCAAGCATAAACCGCGGCTGGATGCCTTGGTTTACTGGTTTGGGTGTGGGAGTGTGTGTTTGTGGTCACGGGTTCGAACCCGGCCACCAACATTTATTTTTTTGAAAGCCTTTTTGGCCTTTTAAAAATATAGAAAAATTATTAAAAATTATGAAAATAATTTTATAAACTTTGTTAATTTTATAAGTTATTCAATTATATTTTGGAAAATTATTTCATTAAAAATCTTATTAGTTATTTATTTATAAAAATTATTACAAATGTTATAAATTGTTATTTTTATAAAAATGGATTTTAAATAATAATTTAAATCATCAAATTATTAATGAAAGTTATAATATTAATTATGAATTATCTTGATAAGGTAAATACAAATTAGATTTTATAAATTTAAATATTTATAAAATCTTACAAAATTAAATATAAACTTACATAGTTAAATAATGTTTACAATTTATTTAGAATATAATGATATGTTAAAATCATTATTAAACTAATCAAATTTTATGAAATATAAATCTTTAATTATCAAAGAATTAACAAAGATAATTAAATGATTAGTTATATGTTTATAACAAATCCCCGAAAACCAAACCTTAGATCAATTGAATGCCAGGTTCAAGATCTAATTTATTTAGGTTATGGATTTGTATTTGTTTGCTTATGTGAATTATAATTCCTTAGGAGGAATTTACTAGCTTGTCAACACCACACAAGGACTGAGGTGAGTTCATAACTATTCCTCTTTTTAATCATTTAAATATTTTGGGGCTGGAATACATGTTGTAATTGAAATTACAAATTATTTTGTGTATTATGTTAAATAATAATTGAATCACATTTATGATTACATATGGTTACTATGAAAATCCTTCTCTATATACTGGACTATAAACAAGCAGGGATCTTTTGGATAGTACTATCGGGGAGTGACTTACCCTCACAAAGGTTTGGACATGTGGTCCTCACCAAGATACACAAAGATCTTATTGTCATTCGGGATGACTGTTCTGGTGTGAGAAGGCAGATGTGCACTATATAAAGTTTGCCATTATAGTTCCACTTACAGCCTATATGAGGATAAATGTAAAGGAGGATTTGCTCCCTCTGATTTGGAATTATTATAAATAACATAATATACACATGAAAAGGATATTAAACTATGATACATGGGCAAATCCTATGTGAAGGATTTGTTGGCTTGTACATAGTGGGTATGTGGGATAACGGGTTCACCTTATTAAAAAGGGTTCCGACAGGCTATTCATATACCGGTGAGTAAATTAAACTCACAATTTTGTTGTAAATCCTACTGGATGATAATTGATGATTTATCATTATGTTTTACTTACCTATGAACTCACCAACCCTGTGTTGACACTTGATTTACATGTATTCTCAGGTATCTACTAGGAGCTTATAGACATGCACGTAGGATCATATAAGAGCTCAAGATACCTATTGATTATTATTTGAAATATGATTAAGACATGTTGTCAAGAAAACAATCTATCTTTTATTTCCGCTACTCTGATTATTAATGAAATGTTTATCTAAAACTTATCATATAGATAACTGCATCTCATGTGTAACTACTGTGTTTGATCCTGTTTGTTCACCCCTCCGTGATAAATTCCAGACCCGGAATTTGAGGTTGTGACAGATTGGTATCAGAGCCATTGGTTATAGTGAGTTAGGAATTGTATCTAGCCTATAGCCACACACAATAGCTGCACAAAGTAAATTGCCTTAGTTAGAGATTGACTAAGATTAAGAAGTTATATGCTTAAACTTAGATAGTTGTTTTCCTAAACATAACTTTAACTCTTTGACTCTTTCCGATAATTCCTAAACTTATTCTTAACGACATGTTGGATCTACACTTATCATCGTGCCTAAGTCAAATGGTTTTCAAAATAAGCTTTGAATCGTTATTCGTGGTTTTCAAATTCGTCAAAGTCTGTGTCTTACAACTTGAAACATGTAATGCTGGAAGAGCGTGATGCCTGTATCTCGAGGTGTTCTGTCTAGGCAAGGTATTCGTATAAATCCAAATCAACCGATGGACCTGTTTACCTTACCTGGGAACTCTCGGGATGAGTATCTGCTTATAGATACGCATGTCTTCAATAAAGTTGTGATTGACCCAATACTTTGATTAGTCAACGTAATCGCTTTGATTTACGAATCAAACGATTACACCTGGAACATCTCGTTGCTGTTATGCCAAATTCTCGATTGTCGTTTTCATGTTGAATAGCTCATATTACCCAATTTCCATGAACATTCTTAATGATCTTTCAGAATGGCTTCTCGTCAAATCCGTTCACGGTCTAGAAACTCTGGCCGTAAGATTGTTGCTATTATAGCACGTGAAGCTACTATGGTCAATACACAAGTCTATAAGACAAATGGGTCAAATTACCTTGACGTGTTCCATTTGGTAATCTAAGCTACGCATGTCCTAACCTAAAGCGAGACTTATTTCCCTAGTACTCGTGCCTTGCCGAATTTAATCGAAAAACCAGTTTTCTTAAATTCCCATCTATCTTACAGTAATTGTCCATACTTTGAATATTTGATATAGAATGCATCTATTGAATATATCAAAGTGTGAATTCTTACTAAACAATTTTATGATAGATGGACGCACCAGTGGGCAGAGGCAGAGGTAGAGGACGCGCTAGAAGAACTGTCCCAATAGGGATGACTCCTGAAGAAATACAAGCCTTGGTCAATCAAGGTGTTGCTGCAGCCCTAGCCACTCAGGCTGCTCAGAATGGTCATTGCTATTCTTATAAGAAGTTCCTAAACTGCAAGCCAGATATCTTCACTGGGGCAGAAGGGGCCATTGGGCTCATAAGGTGGTTTGAGAAATGTGAATCCATCTTCGCTATATCTGAATGTCCCGATGAGAGTAGGACCAAGTATGCCCCCGAAGCCTTGAGTGGAGCTGCATTCTCGTTCTGGAAGACTGAAGTTTCAAGACTTACTCTCTCCCTAGCCAATGTTATGGCCTGGGAGGAATTCAAACAACTGATGATGGAAGAATTCTGTCCGAGGGAAGAAGTACAAAGGTTTGAAACTGAGTGCTGGAACATAAAATGGTGGGATCTGAAATTGAAATTTATACCACCGAGAATCATGAGTACGCAACTTTGTGTCCTCATATGATGGAGCCTGCTTACAGAAGAATTGAAGGCTATATCCGTGGACTATCTCCAGTCGTTCAATCTATGGTCACCTCCTCTAACCCAACTTCAATCCAACAGGCCATTAGGATAGCTCACAAGCTGACTAATGAGGTGTGGCTCAAGGGAAGTTACCACCAAGAAACAAGAGTAAGGGTGTTGCTGCAGAAAGCTTGGGAAAGAGAAAGTTTGAAGATGCTAAAGACAGTGAGAGTCAAGGCACAAGCAAGAAGCAAGATCAGAAAAAGCACCATGACAATCAGGGTATTCCGCCTAGATGTCAGAGGTGTGGCAAGCGTCACCATGGCAAGTGTACTGCAATCATTTGCTACAAATGCAACAGGAGGGGGCACACTGCTCCTGAATGTAGGACCAAGACTCAAGACCAAGGAAAGAAGGATGGTACTCAACAGAATGATGGGAAGAAGGGAGTTGCGTGTTTTCGATGTGGTGAAAAGGGCCATGTTGCTAAAGATTGCACTGGGGAAAAGAAAGATACAGCCAAGGGCAGAGCCTTCGTGATTGGCAAAGGTGAGGCTCCAAAAGACCCTAACGTTATTATGGGAAAATTTTTGGTGAATGATGTTTATACTATAGTATTATTTGACACGGGAGCTGATAGAAGCTTCGTATCCAATACTTTCTATAAGCACTTAAATGTAGAACCTGTACCTCTAGATGAGCCATATGTTGTAGAATTAGCAAATGGTAAATCCTTGACCGCATCACGAATTCTGAAAAACTGTACATTAGATTTATCCGGTCATACCCTACCAATAGACCTTATGCCCATTACTTTGGGAAGCTTCGATGTGGTAGTTGGTATGGATTGGCTATCCAAAAACTCCGCAGAAATTATCTGTAAAGACAAAATGATTTGCATTCCCCTACCAAATGATGAAGTCCTGTGTGTTGAGGGAGATAAGACTGGTGTTGTGATGGGAGTTATTTCTTACTTAAAGGCTCAAAAGTGTCTTCGAAAAGGACAAACTGCTGTCCTAGCCTTAGTCACTGACAAAGATAGAAAGGAGAGGAAGATTGAAGATGTACCAGTCGTTAAGGAATTTCCTGAAGTGTTCCCTGATGAACTGCCTGGTTGGCCCCCTAGAAGAGAGGTCAAGTTCTTAATCGAGTTAGTACCTGGAGCTACGCCTATAGCTCGGGCACCATACCGTCTCGCACCTTCTGAACTAAAAGAACTATCTGACCAGCTTAGGGAACTCCTTGATAAAGGATTCATCCGACCTAGCTCGTCACCATGGGGAGCACCGGTGTTATTTGTGAAGAAGAAAGACGGAACCTTCCAGATGTGCATTGACTATCGAGAGCTGAACAAAGTGACAATCAAAAACCGTTATCCCTTGCCACGTATTGACGACTTATTCGACCAACTTCAAGGTTCAAGCATTTACTCCAAGATAGATCTTAGAAGCGGCTATCATCAGCTGAGAGTCAGAGATGAAGAGATTATGAAGACGACTTTTAGAACTCGGTACGGTCACTTTGAGTTCACAGTCATGCCGTTTGGGCTAACAAATGCACCTGCCGTATTCATGGACCTCATAAATCGTGTATGCAAGCCTTATCTAGATAAGTTTGTCATTGTCTTCATTGATGACATCTTGATCTATTCTAAAAATGAGCATGAGCATGAGGACCATCTAAGATTGGTCCTTGAATTACTAAAGAGAGAGGAGCTCTATGCTAAGTTCTCAAAATGTGATTTTTGGATCAAAGAAGTTCAATTTCTCGGTCATGTGATTGATGTTAATGGCATTCATGTAGACCCAGCAAAAATTGAATCCATCAAAAGTTGGCCTACACCTTCTAATCCAACGGAAATTAGGCAATTTCTTGGCCTAGCAGGCTATTATAGGAGATTCATCGAAGGATTCTCCAAGATATCTCAACCATTGACCATGCTCACCCAAAAGGGAGTAGCATATCATTGGGGATTCAAGCAAGAGGTTGCTTTTCAAACACTGAAGCAGAAGTTATGCAGTGCGCCTATACTATCCTTACCTGACGGCATTGAAGACTTTGTGGTCTACTGTGATGCTTCTGTTCAGGGACTAGGATGTGTTTTGATGCAGCGAGACAAAGTCATAGCCTATGCCTCAAGACAGTTAAAGGCTTATGAGAAGAACTATGCAACACATGACCTAGAACTAGGAGCAGTTGTGTTTGCTCTTAAACTATGGAGACATTACTTGTATGATACTAAGTGCACTATTTATACCGACCATAAGAGTCTTCAACACCTATATAATCAAAAGGAGCTGAACATGAGGCAGAGGAGATGGCTTGAACTACTAAATGATTACGATTGTGCCATCAAGTACCATCCCGGTAAGGCAAATGTTGTGGCTGATGCTTTGAGTACGAAAGAACATATGAAGCCTCGTAGAGTACGAGCTCTACAACTTACCATTCAAAGCAACCTGCCGGCATAAATTCTGAGTGCACAGACTGAAGCCCTGAAGGAAGAAAACATAAAAGATGAAAACCTCCGAGGGCTAGACCAACAGTTTGAAGTTCATTCAGATGGAGTGCGCTGTATAGCAGGAAGGATTTAGGTGCCCCTATACGGGAATCTTAGAAGCTTGATCATGGATGAAGCCCACAAGTCTAGATACTCTATCCACCCAGGTGCAGATAAGATGTATTACAACTTGAAGCTTGTTTACTGGTGGCCAAGAATGAAGGCAGATATTGCGACCTATGTCTCAAAGTGTTTGACTTGTTCCAAAGTCAAGGTCAAATACCAAAAGCCTTCAGGAATGTTGACCCAACCAGAAATTCCCGTGTGGAAGTGGGAAATGATAACCATGGATTTCGTCACTGGTTTACCCAAATCTCAAACAGGTAACGATACCATTTGTGTTATTGTTGACCGTCTCACCAAATCAGCTCATTTCATACCCATCCGTGAGAAAGATAAGATGAAGAAGCTTGCAAGGGTGTACATCAAAGAAATTATCTCTAGACACGGAGTGCCAGTGTCTATCATCTCTGATCGTGACACACGGTTTACATCAATCTTCTGGGTAAAACTTCAGAAAGCTCTAGGCACTTGCCTAGATATGAGCACAGCCTATCACCCTCAAACTGATGGTCAAAGTGAAATAACCATACAGACTCTTGAGGATATGCTTAGGGCTTGTGTTATTGACTTTGGAAAGAACTGGGAAGGTCATCTACCTTTGGTAGAGTTCTCATATAACAATAGCTATCATTCGAGCATCAAGGCGGCACCATTCGAGGCCTTATATGGACGTAAATGTAGATCACCGCTTTGCTGGGCAGAAGTTGGAGATAGTCAACTGACTGGTCTAGAGTTGATCTTTGAAACTCATGAGAAAATTGTCCAGATAAGAGAACGCATGGCTGCTTCCAGGGATCGCCAGAAAAGCTATGCTGATAAACGCCACAAGCCACTGGAATTTCAGGAAGGAGATAAAGTTTTGCTAAAGGTATCTCCCTGGAAGGGAGTTATACGCTTTGGGAAATGGGGGAAATTGAACCCTCGCTACGTGGGGCCTTTTGAAATTGTCAGAAGGATCGGCCCAGTAGCCTATGAATTAAATCTACCTGCTGAATTTGGTGGTGTGCATAATGTTTTTCACGTATCTAATCTAAGGAAGTGTTTATCCGATGAATCACTTGTTGTGCCTTTAGAGGAACTGCAAGTAGATGATAAACTCAGGTTTGTCGAGGAACCAGTTGAAATCATGGATAGGGAAGTGAAACAACTAAAGCATAGTAAGATTCCGATTGTCAGAGTTCGGTGGAACTCCTGGCATGGTCCTGAGTTCACTTGGGAACGAGAGGACGAAATGATGCGCAAGTATCCTAACCTGTTCAAGAATGTTGCCAGTACTTCTTAATTTTCGGGACGAAAATTCCTCTAACAGGGGGATGATGTGACAACCCGGAAAATTTGGGATTTAATTCATATAAAATTTATGTGATTTCTATATTTTTATTATTATTATTTATTAATTTAATAAAAAATAATGATAATAATAATATTGTTAATAAAAATAATAATAACAATAATAATAATAATAATAACAATAATAATAATAATATTGTTAAAAATAATAATAATGATAATAATAATACATAACAATAAAGTTCAGGGGTGTTTGTGTCATTTTTAAAACTTGTTTAAAAAGCTTTACACATGAAATAATAAGATTGGAAAGATGAGGGACCATTTCTATAATTTCTGAAACCCATCACCCCCACCGCCGATCACCTTCCTCCGGCCGGCCACCGGCGACGATCCGGCGACTTCTAAACATCAAAAATACCCGGTTTTGACTAAATCAAATGTTCCTGACACTCCCATGTGGACGATTCGAACCAAAACCCCACATTAATTTGAAAACAAACAGAGTGCGATCGATCTGAACCCACGTGCAAACTTTCGGCCACTTTACAGTCTTTAAATCGCACTACCACTCGATTTTATTTAAATTAATCGAACAAAAACGGTTATATAATCATTCCTAAACTGATTGTACATTCAATTTCATCTAAAACACTCGAAAATAATCAATCCGATCCTCTCCTATACCGCGACCTGCAACCGACTGGAACATTATCAATTCGACACATTGAGTCTCAATTGATAAGGGGCTTTTGGTAGTGATCATTCTCAGAAGCTTCACACGAGTTTAATTAGATTATTATCCTCTCTAGCACCTCGAACCAATTCCCCCTGTCGCGGCTTGTTCTTCGAGTAATCTGAGCATCATCTTGAATCAATTCAGGTAATTGAACATACCAATAAACTCGTTATTACATGGGGATCAAAAGCCCCATCAATCAAACTGATAACAGATTCGGATTTAGGTTCAATTGAATCGAATTCGAATTAGGGTTATATGAATTTGGGGGAAATGGATTAACATGGGTTAAAACTAATTGAAACCAAGCATAAACCGTGGCTGGATGCCTTGGTTTACTGGTTTGGGTGTGGGAGTGTGTGTTTGTGGTCACGGGTTCGAACCCGGCCACCAACATTTATTTTTTTGAAAGCCTTTTTGGCCTTTTAAATATATAGAAAAATTATTAAAAATTATAAAAATAATTTTATAAACTTTGTTAATTTTATAAGTTATTTAATTATATTCTGGAAAATTATTTCATTAAAAATCTTATTAGTTATTTATTTATAAAAATTATTACAAATGTTAAAAATTATTATTTTTATAAAAATGGATTTTAAATAATAATTTAAATCGTCAAATTATTAATAAAAGTTATAATATTAATTATGAATTATCTTGATAAGGTAAATACAAATTAGATTTTATAAATTTAAATATTTATAAAATCTTACAAAATTAAATATAAACTTACATAGTTAAATAATGTTTACAATTTATTTAGAATATAATGATATGTTAAAATCATTATTAAACTAATCAAATTTTATGAAATATAAATCTTTAATTATTAAAGAATTAACAAAGATAATTAAATGATTAGTTATTGTTTATAACAAATCCCCGAAAATCATACCTTAGATCAATTGAATGCCAGGTTCAAGATCTAATTTATTTAGGTTATGGATTTGTATTTGTTTGTTTATATGAATTATAATTCCTTAGGAGGAATTTACTAGCTTGTCAACACCACACAAGGACTGAGGTGAGTTCATAACTATTCCCCTTTTTAATCATTTAAATATTTTGGGGCTGGAATACATGTTGTAATTGAAATTACAAATTATTTTGTGTATTATGTTAAATAATAATTGAATCATATTTATGATTACATATGGTTACTATGAAAATCCTTCTCTGTATACTGGACTATAAACAAGCAGGGATCTTTTGGATAGTACTATCGGGGAGTGACTTACCTTCACAAAGGTTTGGACATGTGGTCCTCACCAAGATGCACAAAGATCTTATTGTCATTCGGGATGACTGTTCTGGTGTGAGAAGACAGATGTGCACTATATAAAGTTTGACATTATAGTTCCACTTACAGCCCATATGAGGATAAATGTAAAGGAGGTTTTGCTCCCTCTGATTTGGAATTATTATAAATAACATAATATACACATGAAAAGGATATTAAACTATGATACATGGGCAAATCCTATGTGAAGGATTTGTTGGCTTGTACATAGTGGGTATGTGGGATAGCGGGTTCACCTTATTAAAAAGGGTTCCGACAGGCTATTCATATACCGGTGAGTAAATTAAACTCACACTTTTATTGTAAATCCTACTGGATGATAATTGATGATTTATCATTATGTTTTACTTACCTATGAACTCACCAACCCTGTGTTGACACTTGATTTACATGTATTCTCAGGTATCTACTAGGAGCTTATGGACATGCACGTAGGATCATATAAGAGTTCAAGATACCTATTGATTATTGTTTGAAATATGATTAAGACATGTTGTCAGAAAACAATCTATCTTTTATTTCCGCTACTCTGATTATTAATGAAATGTTTATCTAAAACTTATCATATAGATAACTGCATCTCATGTGTAACTACTGTGTTCGATCCTGTTTATCTAAAACTCATCAGACCCGGAATTTGAGGTTGTGACACTTATCATTCATCAATTTAACCATATCAACATTTATAATGCGGATTCATACACTCCATCAGTCGCGGCTATCGTGCATATGGTTCAGCTTCAATTCGAACTTAAACAAGTAAGTTAATCACATAATCATACTCGGTTTTACACGGTGAAGCAACGCCCCATGTTTAACTCGGCAATCTGCATCGTTTGGGTGTTCAATTTGATTAGAATCAAAGCTAGGGTTCTTGAATTTGAGGGCACCTTGTTAACTTAGCTTAAAAGAATTTGGAACCGGGTTATTTCGCGGCTGTAAGCCTTAGTTCACCGGTTAAGTCACTACATGTCAACTTGGAGGTCCCGGGTTCGAACCCGGGCACCCCCATAATTTTTTTAAAAAGCTTTTCATCCTTTAAAAATATATAAAAATTTCTAAAAATTATAAAATCAGTTTTATAAACTTTGTTTATTCTAAAAGTTACCTAATTATTTTCTGAAAATTTATTTCTTTAAAAACCTTAATTTTTTTATAAAGTATTATTTACAAATGTTTTAAAAAGTTATTTTTATAAAAATGGACTTTAAATAATAATTTAAATCATTAAAATATTATATGACACTATATTATCTTTAATTATAGATTAATCATGATAAAATATATATTTTATAAATTCACAAATTATTTACAAGTGTTAATATATATATTTACAAGTATTATTTCAGGTTGTTTCTTACAAATGTACTTTAAGTAATGGTTTTGACTTATAAGTTATTATTAGTCAATACGCTATTTTAATCATTGTTAAATCATTTTATTCCAAAAGATTATAAAATTTTATTTACAATTCATATTTAAACTTTACCAACTATTATAAATGACTTAATTCTATTTCTTTATAATAAATTACATAAATAGTATAAATCTTTTCATTTAATCAAAATATAAATGATTTCATCTTATAAAGTTATTTATTTGTCAAAAACTCCATAATTCTATGGAAACCCTAGGTCTTGTTTGAACATTAATCTTATACTAACCCTAATTTTGCATCATATACGAGTAGGTGCCTTGTAAGGGAACACGTTGGAATATCGTTTAATTCTTACTGTTATCTTATACTCATACATCAAGTGAGCTTTCCTTGCCCTTTTTTTATGATTTTCACACTATTTGGGGTGAAGCATGATACTTATACATCATACACTTATAAACGTTTGAGACTTGTAAAGCACTTGCACTTCATCTTTATATTTTCTCATGGTTATTTGTGTGTTGTAAGTGATTATATGAGATACATAGTTTGTTTACAATCATTAACTATTGCTAGCCTGGCGACGTCTTAGATCTTTGGGCCTGACAAGCCTATTTGGTGCTAAAGTCGATGTATTGCCGACTCCTGATGACGTATGCTTGTTCATCATGGGAACCAAATACACTTAGCCAATCTTATATACTTGTAATCAAGTCGAGGTTTGGTTGTAACGATATGTGTTCTATAACCTTACTAACTTATAACTTATGACATGAATTGCTACTTGTAACCTTATCATATTATGTATGAAAACCTTGGAAACTCACCAACTATTTTTAGTTGACCTTTTATTTTTATCATGTTTCAGGTAATCCTCAAGTTTAAAGTGAACTTTTGAAGCTTGCATAATCTAGGACTTGGACCTAGTTAATGAAATAAAAAGATTATATTTTGTCATGTTATGTTTGAACTTATTTCATGTTTGAGACTTTGCTTGTAATGCCTTTTGAAGCTTGTAATTTTAATATTTACATTTAAATATAGCGTTATGTGACTGTGAACGATCTTAACTCTCACATCTCAACGTTTCCGTCATCAAGGTTGGGGTGTGACATTGCGTAATTATAAATATAACTTGCGTAATTATTTTTTATAACATGAGTAATTTTTCTTTGCATAATAATGAATATAACTTGCATAATAATAGATATAACTTGCGTAATTATGTTCCTTTTATGCGTAATTATAGCGTGGACGAATTGCTTGGTGTGTCTTACAATGAAGGGAATGCCCTCTATTTATAGGGCAGATACATACACTATTCTATATTCGAAAAAGAAAAAGTAACGGCTATAATTTAAAGATAATAAAATGACAAATTACATTATTTACAATGGAATAAAGGAATCATGTCAGGAGCGTCTGTCTTTGAGGCATAGATTCCACCAGGGGCTGTCTTCTATTGAGTAATTATTGACTGTGTAGTACTGATTCCACTAGGGGTTGTGTACCATGTGCGATAATACCATGTGCGATAATATTTGTTAAAAATCTCTATGAGTGCTGTCTATAGAGACTGGGGTACCTGGATTATTATTTTCTTCTTCTTCAGAATCTGATAAATTTATAATATGTTTTTAATTCTAATAGATCACTTTCCCCTATGAATGGTAGAAGCATACTCCAATTTTGTTTAGCATATATCTGTATATAATGCCCTTCAGCAAGAAGCCTGAATTGCTCCCAATGAAAATAGTCCGGTAGATCTGGGGTTTGCTGGTATTTTTGAATGAATTTTTCTAAGGTGTTGGTTTGTAATTTTGAAGGAACGTTAGGCATAACCTCTGCCTCTGTATAAGGCTTATCTATCCAGGGCATATTAGAAAAATTTATGTCTGTGGTAACTGCTAATTTTTCTAAATAGTCACTGGTAGTAGCTTTGTGATCAATAAAGATTCTTTTTCGTGAAGGTCTGTAAGTATGGGCAACGGCATGGGGAAATGAAGCAAAAATCTTACACCCTATATTAGGAGGGAATATGTGTGTTGCAATATTTCTTGTTGTCATTATAAATTTTTCACCCAATCGATTAAGGAGTCTTTCTGTTTCGATGTTTAGTCTGCACTCTAGATAACCAATCATACCATGATGGTAAAATTGAACTATCTCATTTTCGGATAATGCCTTTATAGGGGGAAAACTTGTAAAGGAGAAGACCTGCTCCATTTCCTTCATCATCTGTTCTTTCAACAACTCTTAGCCTTGAATTTAATGTATCTCCAAAGGCTAAATTAACTAGTTTATGTTGTAATTCATATAGAATTGAAGGAAATTCTGTACAAATCTTCTGTGATACGATTTGCTTAAATTCTACAAACTGGTCAATAACCGGTTTTAAACAAGGTTTCCAAGGTGTATCAAGAATCCTTATTTTAAACATGTCATAACTCCTGTTTAAAACTGTATTATTTTTCTCCTTTTGCTCGAGCTTTTGTATTAATTTTTTATTTTTTGATTCGAGCATTTCTATTTTTTGTTTTAAAAGACTTTTTTCAATCCTTTCATATATAATCTGTGTATCTTTTCCCTGTTTTAAAAGCTAATTTTGAAGTTTTGCAATCAACTCTTCTTGAGCTTTAATAATTTTTTCAAGATCAGTTTTAGCTATTTCTGAAAATGTTGGGACTTCTTCGGGTTCAATATAAAAACTATTTATCCCAAAATGTTCTCTTGCTGTTTCTAATGCTTGTGAAAAATTTGTAAAGCCTTTATAAATTGGTTTAGGATACTAAATATGTTTGGCTACTGTTTCCCATTTGTTAAAAATACCAATTTTAGCACCACGAAAAATAACATAATGGGTAAACTTGAGCCTCTGTTTTTCAGGTGTCTCTGTTCTTTGTTCGTGGAAATAAATACTTAAAGCATTTAACACCTGAACTTTGAATGTTGATGCTTGAGGCATGGTTTGAATATGCCAAAGATTGTCTAGAAGACACTGTTGTTTCTCAGTTAACATCATTCCGATGATTGGTCAGAACTTTGTATTAGGATCGTTACACCTTTGTAACCCATAGCTACCAAATGTAATGATCGAGTTTTGTGTATTCTGTGTATTCATCCTTTGTGTAAACTGTTTATTTTTTGGAGTTCGAACATCTGTAGTCTTTGACTGACTTGAATTGTAGAATTGTGTATTGTTAAAGTTAGTAATTGAGGCAGGCAACTGTCTAAAGCTTTGTGTTTTTGACGCCCTCATTGACGGGCTCATAAGCTTTACTGTCTTTTCTTCTTCAGATGATATACTCATTGGAGAAGGCTGTGTAGGCTGTTTAAGCTTAGTTTTTCCTTTATCTTTCTTCCTGTCCATCTAAGCACAAAAGTTTATTAATGTTTCGAGACAACATATCGGCTATCCCATTGTTCTTTCCTTTAATATGTTCAAAGTTTATAACATATCCATTACCTTGAATGATGTTTTGTAAATTAACCCATCGAGTTCTGTTTACTTTATTACTTTGATCATTTTTTATAAATTTTACAATGGCTTCGCAATCAGTTCTAACTGTAAACTCTTTATATAGAAAAATTTTAAATTTTTCTAAAGCATAAATTAATGCTTGAATTTCGAAATCGATACTTGTCCAACTTGTCTTATTTTGAAAATTGCCACTAGCATAAGCACAGGTCTTTTCTTCTTCTTTATGACTATATTTGTTTGGTTTGCAGAGAAGAACTGCTCCCCAACCTTCTTTGCATCCATCTATTTCAATAACTATATAGTCTGTGACTAATAGTAATTCTAATGGTTTTATATTTCTTACTGCATTTTTTATTTCTTTTACTAACTTTATATCTTCTGTATTAAAATATCTTTGTCTATTTTAGTTTTTTTACTGTATAATGGCCCTACTAATTTTGACAGGTTTGGGATGAATTTTCTTGCATAATTTACTAATCCTAAAAATGCTTGTATTTGTTTTAGGCTTTTGAATTTTTCTGGAAATTCTAATATTTTAGTAGAAATATGTGACTGTAATTCTATCTTTCCATCTCCTATTTCTAAACCAAGAAATGATATTTTTCTTTTAAAAAGTTCCATTTTTCGTTTGGAAACTACTATACCATTTCTTTTAATTTCTTCAAATATTTGTTGTAAATGTTGTTCATGTTCTTGAACTGTTTTACTTGCTACTAATATGTCATCAATATACACTAAACAAATATCGTATTTCAAAAATATACTATCCATAAATCTTTGAAATATGGAAGGAGCGTTCTTTAGTCCAAAGCTAAGAACATCCCATTCGAACTGTCTTCGAAACATGTAACGCTGTCCATTGTTTAAAGCTTTCTTCTAGTTTTAGCTGGTTATATCCTGACTTTAAGTCAAACTTTGAGAAGACTTTTTTCTTCTGTATTAGATTTAGAAGACTATCTTTATTTGGAATATTATATCCATCGTCTATTGTATTATCATTTAGCCGTTTATAATTGTATACTATTCTAGTTTTTTCTCTCTTTATCTCACTATGATTTCTAACTATAAATGCTATTGATCTATGAGGACTCTCTGATTTTTTAATTAACCCTTGACTAATCATTTCAGGGATTTGTTTTCTATATTCTTCTTTATCTAATGGACTATATTCTACATTAGTTGTTCTAATTGTAATATCTGGATTTTTTAATTTAAACTTACATACATATTCTACTTTCGACTTTGTAATATCTTCTCCTATTAGTCCTATTTTTTCTAAATGTAAGATTGTAGGATGATTAATACTTTTTGTAAAATCTCTTCCTTTTTCTATGTCATGATTTAAAAATTCTGTTAAAAGTTTTATACTTTCATTTTCTATAAGATCACTTCTTTTTTGTTGTTTTAAGAATTCCAAATTTCCTTGTCCACCACGCTTTCGTGCAATCTCTGATGTATTGTTGTATCTTATTGTTGGAAATGTGTATATATGTTTGCTAAAAGTGATAAAAAAATTTCTTATCGTAATAGCACCATTTAATCCTAATAAAAAATTTAACCCAATTACGAAATCTTTTGACTTAATATATGGTGGGTTTATATTTACTTGTGGCATGTCTTATTTAATACTATAATTTTTGAAAAAATCTAAAAATTGAATTCCTACTGAATCTAGGTAATGTGTTATGGAGATTAACCTATCTTCGACTGTCCTACTAACTAAGTTATATGGCAATTTTTTGTGGTATTGTTCAGGGACTAAACTATGAGATATTAAACTTTTAGTTGCTCCTGTGTCTACTAATGCTGTTAGGTCTATAAATTTATTATTATCTAACCATAAACGACATTGTACATTGAGCATGTTCATTGATCCTTGTGTTTGTATATATATCTGTTCTTCTTTTGATTCTGTTGACATTTGACTCATTTCCTCTACCACTTGTATTTTTTCTTTTATTAGTTTTTCTATTTCATTTACCTTAATGTCTAAATTTTGTAATTTTAGTGTATTTAGTTCTACTGCTAACTCTATCTTTTTTAATTTCTATATTTAAATCTGTATTTGTAACATTTGTTGTTTCTAAGTTTGATGTATTTCCTATCTCTATGTTATATTCTTTCTTAAGACAAATATAACATATTTCTTTAAAACATATGTCACATTGTGATCTTTTTTCTATACTAGGATAGTATCCGCAATTATAACATTTTATATAATTATTACCTCTTTTATGTTTCCAATCATGGTTACATACTTCAGTATTCATATATGTATATGTGACTTTAGCAATTGGTTTTTTCATCTTCACTGTATATGCTATAAATAGACCCATCATCTGAATCGTCGGTTTTAATAGCCTCTATTTCACAATCATTTAGTTGTTCTACTAGACTTGCCTTTTTAATGTTTTTATTTTTATTTGGACATTTATTAGCTAAATGTTTTTCATCCCCACATACAAAACATTTGCATCTTCTTGTTTGGGGCTTTTTAATATACCTATTCTTATTATGTCTTGTTTGAGTGTTTTTATTATACGTAGTACTTCTTCTTATATGCTTCTTTTTATCGTAAAACCCATAGGCCTGAGGTGTATAGATAGCCGTTTTACAAAAGGCGTATGCATTCCTTTTTAACTGTTCTTATAGAGCTACTTCTTTACATTTATCTTCTAGTACACCAAATGTATATGTTATTCTTGGTCCTATTCCTAAATTGTGTTGTTCTCCGTATTTTGTTTTTCATGATTCGTGTATACTTTTTCCTAAATCTCCTGGTAATTTTATAAAATATTTATCGCATAGGTTATCATCCATTGCTTTCCCTGTTTGTGATAATAACCTTACAAAATCTAAAGTAAATTCATTTATATATTTTATGCCAGCTATACTTAGCTGTTCTAGGTTTCTTATAGCTGTATTTTGTATTAAGCTATTATTTTTGGCAGGATCGACACCTAGTATAAGGGTTCTTATTTGTGATGTAAAATTGTATGGATTATCTCCTAATTCTTTTAAATTGTTTATTTCTATAGAGTTTTGTGCCCTTTTTGCTTTGTCATATTCCTAAAGCTATTGGTCCTAGTGTAGTTTCTAAGTATGAAAACATGTCCATACTATCTTTTTTATTTGTTTCCCACATTCTTACTACTATCTGTTCCCATGTTAATACTTTATCAATCCATAATTGGGGCTTTTGTTGTTCTAATAGTAACATACTACCACTATATATTTGTCCTATAGGTAATCTGTTACCTCTTCCTCTTATTGTTGATTCTTGATTATAATTTATAGAGGGTGTTACCCATGGTTCCCTACCTAGAGCTTCATGTGATATTACTTCACCTGTATCTCTGCTCCATTCTACTCTTGGTCTAACAATTCTATTTCTCATTTGTTCATCTACATCCATAAACACTTGTTCTTGTTTATAAAATTCTGATAACATGGTTTGTCCTTGTAAAATATTTTCTACTAGAGGTAAATTATAGTATTCTTGTAATTTATTATAGCTTTATTCGTATGTCATTCCTAACTCTGTTATGCATTCTATAATCATATCATCTACCTCTTCTTGTATATTTAACCCTCTTCTTGTATATTTAACTCTGTAAATTTCCTGTTTATTATTTGTCCTATTGTTTTATTACTTCTTCAGTCTTAAATCCTGTTATCTCTTCATCTTCCTCGTCTAGTAAGGTGAAATTCATGTATTCTTGTTCAAATTGTAAAATTCAGAATTTATTTAAATTTCTTCATTTTCTGTATCGTAGATTGGTTGTTCTTCATCATTATCTTCAAGTAATTCTATATTCATGAAACTATATGTCACATCCCGGCGGAAGCGTGAAATGCTGTTCGGGTGTGACTCGTTTGATCATATTGCATTGTTTAGAGTGTAGTAAATACAATAAGCATACACACATATAATCATAAAATAGGACATGCATTTATTCATAATTGCCGAGATTACATCATATAACATAGGTTTTCAAAATTTGATATAATCTTTCTACAATATTATTAAACTATAGCATGTCTTCAGAGGCAAAAAAAGTGCGTGTCCACATACACGCTGTAGTTAACAATGTTGACAGTTATCGTCAACCAAACTTTTCCAACTATTTCACCCCGCCATTATGGACATCAAAACTAAAGTCAAGCGTGTTAGGCATCATTTCCTGAAAAAGACATACTCAAACAGTCAACATAAAGTTGGTGAGATCATAGGTTTATTTTCAGACAAAATATTTTGTTGATGCACCAATTACAACCAAACCTGTTCACACACATAATCATACCGCCACAAAATAATTCACAAAATCAGATAATATTACATCTCAACCCTCATTCGGTTAGGTGCAGGAAAATAGCATCACAACACTCATCTTGTTGGTGCAAATATTCTCCTAAGTAGCGGTACTAATATTATCAGACGGTTTCTCATTCGAACTAATGGTTGTATCGCAAATGACAGTAAGTTTCAAAATATTTTCAAAATAATGCATCAACATAACCAGTATGCTTTTTCCCCCAAAACTTTACAAATACCAAAAGGTCAAAAATGGGGCTATGAGTCTCACCGTGTCTCCAAATGGTAACCTATAAAATAATTTATAAGTTAGACAAAATTTCTTTAAAATTTTTAGAACCTCAGATATAACAAATTTTTGATTTTTAGCTGTAAAATGATCAACTAACATTACTATAAAATTCTCCACTTTTATTTCACTATATATAAATTGTTATATTAATTCTAAGGTTCCCAAAAATCTCCAAAAATAGCTAATGTTATTCAAAAATTACCAAAAATTTACAAAATATTATTTCGAAAGTTTGAAACATCCCACAAATTTTATAACATCTAATTCCTAACAGATTGTTTTTTGTAATTTCTATAATATTCCCAAAATTCATTAAAAATATCTTCTATAGTCCATAAATTCCTAAAATTTTATAGAAAGTTTCTTATATAAAATAGAACATTATACAAGTTTATCAAAGTCTAAATCGTAGCAGATCAGTTTCAGTAAATTTTACAATAATATCAATTATTTAGAAAAATTATTTATATAACTCCAAAAATTATGAAATTTATATATTATTCAGAACCAAATATAGAATTTCATACATGATTTTTCTAGAATTTATTATATATTTTAAATATTTATTTCGATTTTTCTACTGCAGAACACATAAAAATTCATATCTCAATTATAATAAGGAATTAAATTCTGAAATAATTCCAGAGACCTTTATACTTCAAAAGTATTGTTCTGTGAATTTATCAGAATTTTCTTGAATTATTTGTATTTTTAAGTATTTTCTTTATTTTTAAATAATTTGTATAAATTATTTTACTAACTATATTTTTACTAAAAATTCTCAAAATAATAATTAATATTTTCTAAAGATTTCCAATGTTTATTCTCACAATCGCAATTTATTTAGTATTTTTACTTAATTTCTTTAATATTTCAAGATTAAATTCTCATAAATTCAAAAATACATCTTTTATCTAGTTTTCTGATTTTATTACTGATTCTTGATAGATATTAAGGTTTCAAGATTTCTTAAGGTTAGTTTTGGTACATATACATGTACCAAGGTTAGTTTTGGTACATATACATGTACCAAAACAATTTATATGTGTTTATAACACATATGTAACTTTTGTACTAAAATACTTTTAGAAAGATCTTAACCTTGTACAAATGAGATGAGGAAGGCTGATGATGATGAGAATGATGACCTTGATGATGTTGTATGAAAGTCGAGAGATGTGAGTGAATCAAGGTGGTAAATGGTGATGGTTACGGGTTATGATTTTGGTGGTGATGTTTAAAGATGGTGATAGTGGTATGGTTGTTGATTGTTAGTGTGATACCCGAGAGATAGAAAGACAATAGGTGATGGTGGTGAAGCTTGGAGGTGATGGTCGCGGTTGTGTTGGAGGGTGATGTTTCAAAGAAATCCTAAGAGAGAGCAAAGAGTTTAGATGGTGATTGAAATGGTGCCCGGGTGGTGTTCTTTATGGAACTAGACCGAGACCTAGACAATCATAGCCTAGTTACCTAGCCTTGGTGACTCATGAGGAGAGGTGGCGGTTCTAGGGTGCCCATAGCCGAGAAGGTGACACCTTGCTTCTCATGTAATAATTATGGTGGTGTGGTGGCGGACGGTGGTATTTCTAGGGTGATGGGGTGGCGGGTTGTGGTGTTATGTGGTGTTTAAGACTTAAGCCAAGGGTTAAAGCTTGTGTGAACCGAGTGAATAATAATTAGGTTTAAGTGTATAGTGTTAGTTTAGTTGATGTTAAGTTTTCTTTGTACTTTGGTGATTGTTTTGGTTGTAAACTTGATCAAAGTTATATACGTATGTGAATATTATGCATGTAATGCACCATAAAATTTTTTTACATGCATACGTAACTTTAGCAAGCATGCACCCATGCTTGCCTATAATACACACATATATAGTAATATAGATAATCATATGTGTATATATATATATACATACATGTAGAGTATTTTTATATATGTACAATAGTATATGCAGAAGCATGCCTTCTTAATTCATATACATGCATGTAAACATGCATACTAAACTCTCATATATATACACAAGCATGTACACGTAAATAGTTCTTAATATATATGCATGCATGCAAACATGCATACGTACATTCTATATATATTCATGCATGTAACATGTATACGTAAGTTTATATATATTTTGACATAATAATTTAATTTATTTTGTCGTAATCTGTCTATTATTTTTAGGGTTGTCTCATTCTCCCCCTGTTAAAAGAATTTCGTCCCGAAATTCCTTGTGATTTCTTAAATTTTAGAAAAATTTATTTGATCATTACCTTTGAATAAGTGGGGGTATTTCTTCTTGATCTCATCTTATCTTTCCCATGTGTATTCTGGTCCTCTCTTTGCATTCCATTTAACTTTCACTATGGGAATTCTATTTCTTCTTAACTTCTTTATCTCCTTGTCTACAATGGCCACTGGTTCTTCCACAAAATGAAGTTTCTTATCTATTTTGACCTCTTGAATTGGTACCTCTAAGGTTTCATTGGTTAGACATTTCTTGAGGTTGGACACATGAAAAGTGTTATGTACTTCACTTAATTCTTGAGATAATTCCAACTTATATGCCACAGGACCAATTCTATCAATGATTTTAAACGGAACAATATACCTAGGGTTTAGCTTACTGGATTTTCCAAACCGAAAGATTCCTTTCGATGGAGACATCTTTAGATGAACCCTATCTCCAATTTGAAATTCCAATGGTTTCCTTCGTTTGTCTGCATAACTCTTCTGTCGATCACGAGCTGCTTTCAGTCTGTTTTTAATATCAGTGATCTTGTCCGTGGTTTCTTGGATTAGTTCAGGACCTGTGAGTTGTCTATCACCTATTTCATTCCAACACAAGGGTGGTCTACACTTTCTTCCGTATAAAGCTTCAAATGGAGCTAACCAATGCTAGAGTGATAACTGTTATTGTATGAAAATTCTATTAATGGTAGGTGACTATCCTAATTTCCACTAAAATCTATAACACAAGCTCTTAACATATCTTCTAGGGTTTGTATTGTTCTTTCACTCTGTCCATCAGTCTGTGGATGATAGGCTGTACTTACATTTACTTGGGTTCCTAAGGTTTTTTGTAAAGTCTGCCAGAACCTGGAAGTAAATCTACCATCTCTATCTGATATAATGGATACAGGTATTCCATGTCTTGACATAATTTCTTTTATGTAAATTCTTGCTAATCTCTCAATCTTATAATCTTCTCGTATAGGTAAGAAATGAGCTAACTTAGTTAGTCTATCCACTATAATCCAAATTGTGTCGTATCCGTTTCTAGTTTTTGGTAACTTAGCTATGAAGTCCATTGTAATTTGATCCCATTTCCATTCTGGAATCTCTGGTTGCTGCAGGTATCCTGAAGGTTTTTGATATTCAGCTTTTATCCTTGAACAGACATCACATTGTTCCACAAGCTCTCCGACTGATCTTTTCATGCCTGGCCACCAATATTGGCTTTTCAAATCCTTGTACATTTTGTTATTCCCTGGATGCATAAAATATCTTGACTTATGAGCTTCTTGCAGAACAATTGTTCTAATCATGCTATTGTCAGGTATCCAAATTCTTCCTTTAAATCTCAGAATTCCATCTGCTTCTTCTTTTATGTCTTTTAATTGTCCTTTTAGTTTTAACACATCTTCTTGTTGAGCATTCCGAATTTGATTTAACAGGTCTGAACGTAGTTCCATTCTCATAGCACGTACCCGTAATGGCTTAGTTCTTTCTTTCCTACTTAGAGCATCAGCAACTATATTTGCTTTACCGGGATGATACTTGATTTCACAATCGTAATCACTTAGTAATTCTACCTATCTTCTCTGCCTCATATTTAACATCTTTTGATCAAAGATGTGTTGCAGACTTTTATGATCCGTATATATTGTACACTTAGTCCCATACAGATAATGTCTCCAAATTTTCAGTGCAAATACTACAGCTCCTAATTCCAGATCATGGGTGGTATAATTCTTTTCACTACCTCTAAGTTGTCTGGATGCATATGCAATTACCTTGTCTTTTTGCATTAAAACACATCCAAAACCTTGATGTGATACATCACAGTATACTATAAAATTATCTGTCCCTTCTGGTAAAGCTAATATGGGTGCACTACATAACTTACTTTTGAGGAGTTCAAAAGCTTCATTTTGTTTGTCTTCCCATATATACTTTCTATCTTTTGGGTCAATTATGTCAATGGTTGAACTATTCTTGAGAAATTTTCTATAAATCTTCTGTAATATCCTGCTAAACCTAAGAATTGTCGTATTTCAGTTGGGGTTTTTGGAACTTCCCATTTCTTAACTGCCTCAATCTTTGCTGGATCAACCTGTATTCCATTTTGGTTAACTATGTGTCCTAGGAATTGTACTTCTCTTTTCCAAAATTCACATTTTGAGAATTTTGCATATAACTTTTCCTTTTGTAGCAATTCCAAAGTCAACCTCAGGTGTTGTTCGTGGTCTTCCTTATTCTTAGAATAAATCAGAACGTCATCTATGAAGACTATAACGAATTTATCTAAATAAGGTTTACACACTCTATTCATTAAATCCATAAACACTGCTGGAGCATTGGTTAACCCCAATGGCATTACAAGAAATTCATAGTGCCCGTACCTAGTTCTAAATGCAGTTTTAGAAACATCGTCATCCTGTACTCTTAATTGATGATATCCAGATCTTAAATCTATTTTAGAAAAATAACTAGATCCTTGTAACTGATCAAATAAATCATCAATCCTAGGGAGAGGATATCTATTCTTTATAGTAACTTTATTGAGTTTTCTATAATCAATACACATCCTAAAAGTTCCATCTTTCTTTTTAACAAAGAGAACTGGTGCTCCCCAAGGCGATACACAAGGACGTATAAATCCTTTATCTAATAATTCCTGTAATTGAGTCATGAGTTCTTTCATTTCAGTTGGTGCTAAACGATAGGGTGTTTTAGCAATAGGGGTTGTTCCTGGTATTAACTCTATTTTAAACTCTACTTGACGAGGGGGTGGTAATCCAGGTAATTCGTTAGGAAAAACATTCGGGTATTCATTTATAACAGGAACACTTTCCAAATTTCCCTTATCAAGTTTTGCATCAACTATGTGAGCTAAGAAAGCTAAACATTTCTTATTTAAGCATTTTCATGCTTTTTCACAGGAAATTAATTTCACATTATCATTTGGTCTATCACCGTATATACAGAGAGTTTTGTCTTCCTTAATCAAAGGAATTTTTATCATTTTCTTATCACAAATGATTTCAGCATGATTCTTACTCAACCAATCCATTCCTACTACAAACATCAAATCCTCCTAATTTAATAGGAATTAGATTTATATCGAAATAATATCCATCTAAATTCAAAATGCAGTTAGGAATGATTTCATCAGCTTCTACTATTTTACCATCAGCTAATTCTATCACGTAGTTATCACTTAATTTCTCAGATATTAAACTAAGTGATGGTCTAAAGATGTTTGAAACAAAACTACGAGTTGCTCCTGTATCAAATAATACTTTTGCGTACTGGTTATTGATAAGGAACATACCCGTTACCACTTCCGGTTCATGGCGAGCTTCATCAGCTTGTATCACGAAAGCTCTTCCACGGGGATTGTTCTGGTTAACTGGAGCCTTGCTTTTTTGTTATGGACACTCATTACGAAAATGATTTTCACTTCCATACTGAAAGCAGACTTTTTTAGGGTTGGTAGGGTTTTTGCAGTCTCGAGAGATGTGCCCTTTCTTTTTGCAGTTGTAACAAACCACTGTCATACAGTTCCCTGTATGATTCCTTTGGCAGGTATTACACTGTGGTTGTTAATCCATCCTCTTTCCCTGGGCTGTTCCTAGGAAACTTCTTGGTGGAGGTCGGGTTATTCTCTTCTGAAGGTTTTCTCCAGATTTTCTTCCTGAGTGGTTTTTATTCCATTTTCTTTTCTCCCCTACCTGTGGATGGCTTAATGATCCATTTCTGATCATCTCATCTGTCAAACTTCCTAACAGGATTACTGCTTCTTGGAAGGTTTTGGTTCTTGCAGATTTTACTAATCCTCTTATTTGTGGTATTAGTCCCCAAAATACCTCCCTATCCTTTTTGATTCTGGGGTTATCAGATGTGGTACTAACCTGGACAGTTTATTATATCTGTTAGTATATTCCCGATGTGCAGCTCCTTTCATTTCTAGTGCTAAGAATTCAGCCTCCAGTTTTTCTATTTCATTATAAGGGTAATATTTTTCTATTACTAGCTTTCTAAATTCCTCTCAACTTATTTTATTCATGACATTTCTACCTCTAGTATGCACCTCTATTTTCCACCAGGATTGTGCCTCTTCTTTTAGAGAATGCGAGGCAAACAGTGTCTTGAAATTTTCAGCACAGTTACTGATTTCCAAAACTCCTTCTATTTCATCTAAACATCTTAAGGCTTGCACCGCTCCTCCTCTTCCATCAAATTCCCGGGGTCTGCAGGACATGAAGGTCTTGTAAGAACATCCTTTTGAGACTCCATTCAGGATTTCTTCTTCCTGTCACCCATTTGTGTTAATGTTTTCAGGCTCTTCTGGTGGGTGTGAGGTGGTTCCAAAATTTAGATTTTGTTGGAGTTGGGTTATCAGGGTAGGTAGGGTAGTTTCTATTTATTGGGCTACTATTTGAGAAATTCTGTCATTCTCATTTGTGTCAGTGTTCACAGGTGTTTCTTCCCCAAGTCGGGTTCTGGGTCGTCCCACTCGAGCTGTTCTTCGGACAGGCTGAGTGTTTCTTTTTGGCGGCATGATTCACTATAGTGAATTATAATATTAGTATCACAAATAAATATTCTAACACAAAATCATTTAGCATATATTAAATAAATATTTCAACACAAAAAGTATATATATCTTTTAGGTTCTTATTTCTTTTATTCTGATAAGTTAAGACGATAGTTTTCTAGTTCTTGCGAATCCCTAGCTGTATTTTCTTAAGTTTTCTAAGAGTTTGCCGAGCTGTTTTCACTTGATCCAATTCTTGTCTTTTAGTTACCTTATCCTTACTTTCGGAGAAATCAGAATATTGCATTTCTATGTCCTCAGCTTACTTAGTCATAAACATGTTCCCACGTTGTATCTTTTTCCTAGGGGTCTTAATTGTATATCCTCCAACATGTACCGGGGCACGTCGAACATAAAATTTTGATTATTTTTCTAGTTGAGGGATTTCCATAGCTTGTTGGGGTTCTGGTTCAGGTGTTATTTCCTTAGAGTTGCTATGGTCTGGACATTCGGAAGGATCGGTCTCGTTGTGGTAACTATCTGAATTCATAACTGCACAAATTTCTTTATAATATTTCACAAAATGGTTAGTCACATATTATTGTAACTATTAAGCATAAAATCATAAAATCATAGAATTTCATATAATAATTATATCACATAAGTATACCAATATTTACCATTAATTGAGCTTATGGTTATAGTCTAGATATTTTTATTATATCTAATTCTCTATAACCAATGACTCTGATACCAACCTGTCACATCCCGGCGGAAGCGTGAAATGCTGTTCGGGTGTGACTCGTTTGATCATATTGCATTGTTTAGAGTGTAGTAAAGACAATAAGCATACACACATATAATCATAAAATAGGACATGTATTTATTCATAATTGCCGAAATTACATCATATAACATAGGTTTTCAAAATTTGATATAATCTTTCTACAACATTATTAAACTATAGCATGTCTTCAGAGGCGATGAAAGTGCGCGTCCACATACACGCTGTAGTCAACAATGTTGACAGTTATGGTCAAACAAACTTTTCCAACTATTTCACCCCAGCCATTATGGACATCAAAACTAAAGTCAAACGTGTTAGGCATCATTTCCTGAAAAAGACATACTCAAACAGTCAACATAAAGTTGGTGAGATCATAGGTTTATTTCCAGACAAAATATTTTGTTGATGCACCAATTACAACCAAACCTGTTCACACACATAATCATACTGCCATGAAATAATTCACAAAATCAGATAATATTACATCTTAACCCTCATTCGGTTAGGTGCAGGAAAATAGCATCACAACACTCATCCTGTTGGTGCAAATATTCTCCTAAGTAACGCTACTAATATTATCAGACGATCCTCATTCGAACTAATGGTTGTATCGCAAATGACAGTAAGTCTCAAAATATTTTCAAAATAATGCATCAACATAACCAATATGTTTTTTCCCCTAAAACTTTACAAATAACAAAAGGTCAAAAATGGGGCTATGAGTCTCACCGTGTCTCCAAATGGTAACCTATAAAATAATTTATAAGTTAGACAAAATTTCTTTAAAATTTTTAGAACCTCATACATAACAACTTTTTGAGTTTTAGCTGTAAAATGATCAGCTAACATTACTATAAAATTCTCCACTTTTATTTCACTATATATAAATTGTTATATTAATTCTAAAGTTCCCAAAAATCGCCAAAAATAGGTAATCTTATTAAAAAATTACCAAAAATTTATATAATATTATATCAATAGTTTGTAACATCCCACAAATTTTATAACATCTAATTCCCAACAGATTATTTTCTGTAATTTCTATAATATTCCAAAATTCATTACAAATGGCTTCTGTAGTCTATAAATTCCTAAAATTTTACGTAAAGTTTAATATATAAATATAACATAATATAAATTTATCAAATTCTAACTCATTGGAGATCAGTTTCTGTAAATTTTACAATAATCTCAATTATTTAGAAAAATTAGTTATATAACTCCAAAAATTATGAAATTTATATATTATTCAGATTCAGATTTAAAATTTCATCTATGATTTTTCAGAATTTATCATATACTTTAAATATTTATTGCGATTTTTTTACTACAGAACACATAAAAATTCGTATCTCAATTATAATAAGGAAATAAATTCTGAAATAATTCCAGAGACCTTTATACTTAAAAAGGATCATTCTGTGAATTTATCAGAATTTTCTTGAATTATTTGTATTTTAAGTATTTTCTCTATTTTTAAATAATTTGTATGAAGTATTTTACTAACTATATTTTACTAAAAATTCTCAGAATAATAAGTTAATATTTTCTAAATATTTCCAATGTTTATTCCCACAATCGCAATTTATTTAGTATTTTTATTTAATTTCTTTAATATTTCAAGATTAAATTCTCATAAATTCAAAAATACATCTTTTATCAAGTTTTCTGATTTTATTACTGATTCTTGATAGATATTAAGGTTTCAAGATTTATTAAGGTTAGTTTTGGTACATATACATGTACCAAAACAATTTACATGTGTTTATAACACATATGTAACTTTTGTATTAAAATACTTTTAGAAAGATCTTAACCTTGTACAAATGAGATGAGGAAGGCTGATGATGATGAGAATGATGACCTTGATGATATTGTATGAAATCCGAGAGATGTGAGTGAATCAAGGTGGTAAATGGTGATGGTTACGGGTTATGATTTTGGTGGTGACGTTTAAAGATGGTGATAGTGGTATGGTTGTTATTTGTTTGTCTGATACCCGAGAGATAGAAAGACAATAGGTGATGGTGGTGAAGCTTGGAGGTGATGGTCGCGGTTGTGTTGGAGGGTGATGTTTTAAAGAAATCCCGAGAGAGAGAGCAAAGAGTTTAGATGGTGATTGAAATGGTGCCCGGGTGGTGTTCTTTATGGAACTCGACCGAGACCTAGACAATCATAGCCTAGTTACCTAGCCTTGGTGACTCATGAGGAGAGGTGGCGGTTCTAGGGTGCCCTTAGCCGAGAAGGTGACACCTTGCTTCTCATGTAATAATTATGGTGGTGTGGTGGCAGACGGTGGTATTTCTAGGGTGATGGGGTGGTGGGTTGTGCTGTTATGTGGTGTTTAAGACTTAAACCGAGGGTTAAAGGTTGTGTGAACAGAGTGAATAATAATTAGGTTTAAGTGTATAGTGTTAGTTTAGTTGATGTTAAGTTTTCTTTGTACTTTGGTGATTGTTTTGGTTGTAAACTTGATCAAAGTTATATACGTATGTGAATATTATGCATGTAATGCACCATAAAAATTTTATACATGCATACGTAACTTTAGCAAGCATGCACCCATGCTTGACTATAATACACACATATATAGTAATATAGATAATCATAAGTGTATATATATACATACATGTAGAGTATTTTTTATATATGTACAATAGTATATGCAGAAGCATGCCTTCTTAATTCATATACATGCATGTAAACATGCATACTAAACTCTCATATATATACACAAGCATGTACACGTAAATAGTTCTTAATATATATGCATGCATGCAAACATGCATACGTACATTCTATATATATTCATGCATGTAACATGTATACGTAAGTTTATATGTATTTTGACATAATAATTTAATTTATTTAGTCGTAATATAAATAAAATTGTCTATTGTTTTTAGGGTTGTCACGCTATATTCTGTATTTTCTTCATTGGTTTCTTCATTTATAGCTTCTTTAAAATCTGTGAATCTTAAACTTTGTTTTCCATTTAATACTTCGTATATAAAACTTTTCTTTGGGATTAAAACTGTATTTTTATTTTCTTGTAAATCATTTATGTCCCATTCTAATCCTGTTAGTTGTTCAGGATCAATTTTGATTGGGTCTATCATTTGTATTAACTTTGATGCTATGGTTTTTACAATTCCTTCTTTATTTACTTTATATTTCATACCTGAATTATTACTAGCTTTTCCTAATACCCTTATACTTACAACTATATTATTCCCTTCATAATCTTCATATCCTTTAGTTTGTAAGACTATTTTTATATTCTATAAATCTCTTATATCTTTTAATATTTCTGGTGTACAGTAAAATAATGCTGTATTTTGACTTAGATCAACTTTCATTCCTGAGATTATTGCTTTTTTCATTTCTATCTTCCAACTTTTGTCTAATATTAGAGCTAATAATTTTGTTCCTAGATTTTTTCTTCCTAAAGCTTTTACTCCTATCACTATTAAGCCTGTATGTACAAAGTGCTTACCAGAATGTTTAATTTTTTGTATAGTTTCTGATGATAACAAATCTATAGTTACTGATTTTTCTACTACCCTAAGGCTTTCTTCTCTAGTGCTCCTTATTAATGTTGTGTTTATATTAAATATTCCAGTTTGATATAATATTCTGGGATTAGGTATATCTAATTGATGTTGATTATATATATTTATCTTTTTATCTACATCTATTTCTTCTTCTAATTGTATAGTGTGTCGAGGACTATTTGATCCTGATCCCCTTCTTATTATTCTGTTTAAAATGAATCAGATGTTATCGTGTCATGTATACTACTAGTTGAATTTCTAGTTTCTTGCATTATTCTACTGCTTAGAAAATTATTTCTCATTTTCTTGGTTGCCAATGTTTATAAGGTACTGGTTTTTTAGATGTTTTTATATCGTCAATATTTAATTTATTTATTGCGTCTGTTATCTTATCTACTTCTATATGTATACTATTGTTTTGTATACTTTCGGGGTGTTTTTCTAAATTTATATTTCTAATTTCCCTGATAATTTGATTATTTTGATCTTTTATATAATCTAAATTCTTTATATACTTTTTAATTTCTTTTGTGTATGCTGAAAGTTTTTCTATCAACTGTTTATTAGTTATCGAATCTTTTTGAGGATTGATTCCTAGATTTAAAACTAGACCTCTTAACGCGTTTAAATGTGGATTTTCTGTATGTAAACTATGTTTTAAATTATCTTTAATTCTACAAGACTATAGTTTTTTATATTAATATTTCTAGAACTTGGTTTTTCTGAGAATTCTAGATTTAGAAATTCAAGTTTTTTATTTGGTGAATGGGGTGGAAACATTCTATTGAGAACCACAAATATGTAAAGAACTACTAAGAACCACGTAAACAATGGACATAACACGTCGATAAAAATGTTAATACTAAAAGATGATGGTTTAATTTTCTTTTTTCATCGTTTCTTTCATTTTATCACATCTCTCCCTAATTCTTTTAGAAAAACTAAAAAATATTCATATACGCAATATAATGTGGGTGCATATATGCACATTATCAAAATACTATAGATATCGTGATTTTAAAAAATCTATCTTAAAATTAGTAAAATTACAAGCATTTTGATATATTTATATAGTAAATAATATAAGAGTTAAAGTGGTTATTTCTGATTCTTTACAGATTTATGATTTTTAATTGAATACCCTATATATATATATATATATATATATATATATATATATATTAAAAAGCATTGAATCTGCCACAGTAAAATTTTCATTTTTTCACCTAGAACTCATATTTTATTTTTTTCTTTTATTTAAATGTGTACCTTTCATTAGTTTAGTAGGTAAAGTTTTGAGTTTTTCAAGTAGGCCACAAAAGTTTATGGTCTTTTAAATTTGAGTAAACTGTCATTTTCGTCCCTGTGGTTTGCTCAGTTTTGTCATTTTCATCCAAAAACTTTTTTTTCACCTGGGTATCCTCAAGGTTTCTAAAAATTGCAGTTTTCATCCACGACATTAATTTACCCCGTTTGTTCAGGGGTATTATTGTCTTTTAATGTTTTTTTATTTTTTTAATCCTTTATTAAATCTCCCCCTTTTCACCCTTTTAAGCCCTAGATAATCAGACACATTTGGCTTCTTCGAGCATCGACTTCAGACACATTTGACTTCCTTCTTCGAGCATCGACTTCAGTCAACCATGGTTCTCTACGCATGTGGTGAAGAAAGCACCATTCGAAGGTTTCTAACCATGGTTGACTGAAGTTGATGCTCGAAGAAGGAAGCCAAATGTGTCTGAAGTCGATGCTCGAATAAGCCAAAATGTGTCTGATTATCTAGGGCTTAAAAGGGTGAAAAGGGGGAGGTTTAATAAAGGATTAAAAAAATAAAAAAAACATTAAAAGACAATAATACCCCTGAACAAACGGGGTAAATAAATGTTGTGGATGAAAACTGCAATTTTTAGAAACCTTGAGGATACCCAGGTGAAAAAAAAAGTTTTCGGATGAAATGGCAAAACTGAGCAAACCACAGGGACGAAAATGGCAGTTTACTCTTTAAATTTGATACAATAATGTTTATAAAGTTTTGATTGTGTCTATTAAGTTAGTGTTTTGAACACCATAGCTACAATAGTTTGTAAAGTTTTTATTTTAGCCGCTTGAGTTTTTTAGTTTGTATTTTGGCACTTTAGTGCTGGAAAAAACGACTAAACTCTCACACAGCGTAGTCCAGGTGAATAACTTTCGTTTGTTCTTTTTTAAAACGAAATGTATGGCCGACTTTAGTTTTTTTTTCTTATCATCCTTTCGATATAATCACTTTTTGAAAACGGAGTTATATAAAACTCGATTGTTTTTTTTGGTATCGTAGGTTACATCGAATGTAGTTACGATTGTAGTGTCATGACAAACCAAACTAATTATGAGCGAACATCTTTGTTGCTGGTGTTGGTATTATCAAAACGTGCATATATATTTTATTTTATGTTTTGAGATAAGTTGAACCGATAATGACCGAAGTCAAACCATGTAGTGTGAGGAAAACAATCAAAAAATTCTAGTTTTGTTAAAGTGACATCCGTAAAAAATTATTTTTTGGTGTTGACCGTGTACACTGGGTAATAGTTCAAGGACGAACTTATAAATTACTATCAACAAACCATATATTCTTTAGTCACCTTCGAATTCAATTCTCATGTCTATGAAGTCTTGTATTAAAGGGACACTGAAGCACCAACAATGGAAACAACAGCCAAAACATCTGTATACAACATTAAGAAACTTTATAACATATTGTCATTCAAAATACGATGTAATCTCGACCAACATGATCATCAAAAGCCATTCAAGAAACGGTCAACTTGACATCGCGCGCAAGGTGTTTGATGAAATGCCTCAACGAACAGTGGTATCTTGGAACACAATGATATCCGCTTACTCCAAATCGGGGCGATACTGGGATGCTTTAAACATACTTTCGTCGATGCATTATAACAATGTGAAGCTAAATGAGGCAACTTTATGTTCAGGTTAAGTGCGAGCGCCCGTTTGCCTTCATATTATGCTGGCAAGCAGCTTCATGGGTTGGGTTTGAAATGTGGTTTGGAGGAGCTTCAACTTGTGGGGAGCGCGCTATTGTATTTTTATGCGAATTGTGATAATATTCAAGAAGCTAGGCGCGCGTTTGATGTTCTGCATGAAGGGAATGCAATGCTGTGGAGCTTGATGCTAGTGTGTTATGTTCAGTGTAACTTGTTAGATGATGCAGTGGATTTGTTTGATAAGATGCCATCCCGAGATGTTGTGGCTTGGACTGCAATGATCTCTGGGTTGTCGAAGAGTGATGGTGGTTTAGAGAAGGCTTTGGAGTTTTTTAGATTGATGAGAAGAAGCGGTGAAACGGAGCCCAATGAGTTTACTTTTGATTGTGTGATAAGGGCGTGCGGTCGCTTAGCTGCTTTGCTTGAGGGAATGACTGTACATGGTCTTGTGATTAAGTATGGATTTGTGTTTGAACACTCGGTTACTGGTGCACTAATTGAGTTTTATTGTGCATGCGAAGCCATTGATTATGGGAAAAGGTGTTACCATGGAATATCAAACCCGGGGATTTCTGATTCAAATTCTTTAATAGAAGGGCTCATAGACATGGGTAGGATTGAAGAAGCAGAGTCGGTTTTTAACTCCCTAGTTGAAAAGGACCCAAGTACGTATAATTTGATGATCAAAGCCTATTCTTTGGTTAATCGATATGAGGATTCAGTTGAGCTCTTCCTCAAAATGCCTCAAAAAGTTTTAGCTTCCTATAACACGATGATATCAGTGTATTCGAGTAAGGGAGATTTAGATAAAGGTTTTGGGATCTTTGAAGTGATGAAAGAAGAAAGAAATACTGTAACATGGAATTCAATGATATCAGGTTACATCCACAACAATCAACATGAAAACGCTTTGAATTTATATAAAACAATGCACGCATCAAGTATAAAAAGATCTAGATCAACTTTCTCTAGCTTGTTTCATGCATGTGCATGCCTTGGGTCTCTTCAAACGGGACGATTACTGCATGCCCAGTTGGCTAAAACACCATTAACATCTAATGTTTATGTAGGAACTTCATTAGTGGATATGTACTCCAAATGTGGGAGTGTAATTGATGCCCAGTTATCTTTTATCAGCATTGAGAATCCCAATGTGGCTGCATACACTGCTTTGATTAATGGATATGCACTTCATGGGATGTGTTCTGAGGCAATTTTACTTTTGAGAAACATGGTCAACAGTGGAGTCAAACCAAATGGGGTAACTTTTGTCGGGGTTCTATCTGCTTGTGCTCATGCAGGTTGGGTCAACGAGGGAATGAAATACCTTCATCAAATGATGGAAAATTATAACATAACACCAACAATAGAACACTTCACATATGCAGTTGACCTTCTTGGTCAATCAGGGAGAATACAAGAAGCCGAAGAACTAATTACAAAAATGCCGTTTGAGCCGGATGGCATTGTGTTGGGCGCTTTACTTAAAGCATGTTGGTTATGGTTTGACCTGGAAGTTGGTCAAAGGGTTGCTCAAAAGATGGTCAACATGGACCCTAAACTTATATCTGCATATGTAATTATGTCTAATATATATTCTGGTACGGGGAGGTGGAAGGAGAAAATGGAAATTAGACGAATTTTCATCGATTTGGAAGTGAAGAAGGATCCGGGATGTAGTTGGATTGAAGTCAAGAATGAAGTTTTTGTGTTCTCTGTAGAAGATAAATCACATCCATGTTATAGCATGATTTTTTCAACTCTCAGGCACCTAACAGTAAATATCTACTCAAACATGCAATTGGATGGTGTTTCCTACAGCTATAACAACACCTAACATGTATATTACTGGTAATCTTTTATTACTGACCCAAATTGACCACTAATGTTTTTTGCTTGAATTTTCTTTATTCTTTCACTCTTGTCCATAACACCATTTTGCTATGCTGTTTTATTCTTCTTTTCGTTATCTGTTTGATTCTGCTTAAAAGCCAAACACATGATCTTATAGTTGATGCTCTGTGCACCAAAATTTGTGACGCTTGACATTCGATAGGGGTTTCTCTTTATCTTGTGTTCAGTGAAAACAGGAAAGAATTTGATCTTTTCTTGGTGGAGTTTTTATGGAAGGGGATATAAAACAGAAACTATCCAAGGGATCCATTTATAAATCAAAGACTTTAGATGTGTTAGATATGTATTTAGGATTTTTTAAGGTTCTTAGTTTTGGTTTATTCGGTTCCCTAATTTAATGCACACAGAATCCTATACACAAATATTATAATTCTCTAGGTACAGTTGCAGCTTGAACTAATGCATTGTAATAAACTGTAGTTTAAAGATAGAACAGTGGTTAATTACCTGACATGGTTCAGCAATGATTACTAAAAGTTAAATACCATATCTTTAAGTAAGACATGATTACATAATATTACACTAAATTGAACAATTAAAAATACATAAAACACATTCTTGAAACTAATAGTACCATGACTTAA
Source organism: Flaveria linearis (assembly GCA_024085815.1). Taxonomy (NCBI): domain Eukaryota; kingdom Viridiplantae; phylum Streptophyta; class Magnoliopsida; order Asterales; family Asteraceae; genus Flaveria; species Flaveria linearis. Next base: position 73,805,728 of record CM044010.1, read on the forward strand.
TTCTACTTAAATTGAACAATTAAATATGCATATAGCTATTACGTCATCACATTCTTCGAAATCAATAGCACCATGACTTAATTCTACTTCCGCTGCTAATTTGTTCTCTTATACGATTCTTCTCTGCTCATGAAATATGATGTCTGTGATAATATAATCCGTCAAGAGTTCATTATCTGGGAGGTTTTTTCACTAATATTATCATTTGTCGTAATCACGGCAATCTGCAGATGTTGCTTGCTTGTTTTGTGGTCATCTTTTTCTACATCCCATTCTTGCACAGGTTTTGGTTCCTCCATCACTCTGTTTTTGTATTTGCAATACAACACCAGTTGCAGTGCCCCTAGAGGTGCCCCCACCAGATTTGGAGCCTGAAATTCCATAATAATTCTCTAAATTTCCAAACATACCCACTTTTAAGTTAACAAAAGCCTATTAAATCACAGGTTTGCATGGTATTAACCGCGATTAGAAGATCCTGTCCTAGAAGTCCATAAGCCATCCATAGTGCACTAGCAAGAAATGAAAACAAAGACAAGCTAAATGGCATATACTCCACACTCTTTGTTTGAATAACTTTTTTCTGCAACCAAAACAAAATATTCATAGTAATCAATAAATTCAAAAATGCAATTAGTACCCTGAAATTTATTCATCTATTTTACTCACCATGACCACGAGAGGAGAAGCATACATAGCTACTGATGCTATAAGTCCCACACCTCCAACCAGTTGCTTTCTTGTTTTGTGATCATGGAATACAAAAGTTGATATCAGTGCAACTATGGAGAAGAAGATCACAACTCCAGTTGTCATGATCCCAGCCTTCCACTGCAATCCCACATCCCCAAACATGGTAAATTTTCTTACTCATTATGCAATTTTTATGCATGCGAGTAACTGACGTCTTATATGCATGATGCATATGTACATACATAAATATGCACTTGCCTTTTGTTTTGGTGAAGTGAACCATATGAAGATGATGATGAATGAAAACTCGAGAAGGATACCAACGCCATTAATGGTGATCATAGGGAAATTCTCCCATTTGTAGCTTACAACAGGCAGACCATACCAAGTATAAAACAAACAATTTAGCAGGGAAATGGAGTAAGGTACAAATGAGAATTCTTCAGTACTTTTCTTCCTTATCACCCTAGCAAAAGTGCATCTTGCAACGGAAAACAACCACAGGTTTCATGTTAGTCATAATTCAAAAGAAATTCTTAAAATTTTGATCATATAAAGTTTATAAACATTGGAATTGTATCTTACATGGGGGCGGCATAAAGTAAAAACGAAGCAGCATTCCCTGCAGAAACAACATATTTCAGACTTGTATGTTCATCCAAACGACAGATATAAACGAAGAAAATTCTAAAACTATATTTTTTTAGAAAAAAAGAAAAATACCCATTAATCCTACGACCATTCGCAATATGACAAGCATGTTTTCTTGTTGGGTGTTATTGCAGATAACAAATGATGTCAAGAAGAGAAGAATACAAGTGTTTGTGCTTGGAGAATGTAGCATTCATTTGGAGGGCTATATATACTAGTCATGGGAAGGAACTTTATGTTGGTACCATTTTTGAGTTTTCAATTTTTAGAGGTGGTTATTCTAGGGGTTAAAAAGATGATAAGTGGTCACTTTCAATAGGAAGTACCTATTGCAAGACTCTGTTTTATGTTGTAAAACTATTGTATGCATGTTTTAATGATTGTTACTGAAATTTGTGTTGTCACTACTAATCATTAATTAATTACATTTAGAGTCTTAGATTTCTAATATCCTTGATTGACCAAATCCATAACTCATGAAGAATGAAGAACCAACACATAGAGAACACCTTGTAAGAAAAGTAATATATCTCTCAATGAAAAAAGTATGTATATCATGTACTTCTTTTATATGCTGGAATATAAGACCAAATCTTGTAAATTAAAATTCACATGAATAAATTCAAACTAAAAAGCTATATAAACACGTGAATCAATTAAATTCGTAATTATTGTGTTCTTATAATTAAAAAAAGGAAAAATAAAGCCTCAAAATTGGGGTTCCAGATCAAGAAACATGGGTTCAAGAGTCTGGCAAACCGCCTATGGTTACATTTGACCTCTTATGATGATTTCGTCTACATTTTTATGGGCTCATAACTTCAAACGAAAGAAACATAAATCTGTTTGAATTTTATTTTAAACCTATTTGCTTTGTTTTGATTACATGATATATGATTCGGCTACCTCTTCACTATATAGAAAATAAACGATATGCTACGGGGAAAAAATAATAATTATTATTATTATTTACATTTTATTTTTCGCCCTTTGACTTTACTCTAAAATTTATTTTTCAACCTTAATATAAGAAAATGTCAAAAAATGTCCTACATGTTTGTATTATGTCCTGGTTTAATTTGTTTTCATTTTTTGCCTTACATTTTTCGTCTTTTAATCTACCTTAAAATTAAAAAAAAAGTTTTTAATTTTATTGAAAAGTACTTAAATTTGTGACAACATACAAACATAAATGATGGCTTTGAAAGAACGGAAAATATGATTTATGCATTTTTATCCATCGGAAAAGAATCCCATCAAAGCTGTGGATTAAGAGTTTGTGTTTATGTGGAGGTGAGTCACGTAGTATGAGCATTAGGTTTTCATTTTTTAAGTTGAAATGCTCTCCAGGTTTGATTGTGTTCACCTTTATATTTGGGGATTTTATCTTAGAGTTGTTTTCTTATTAGTTTTAAAGGGTTATATTATTGAGTGGAAGATGCATCAAGATTTCCACTATCCAATGATTTAGATTTCTTTAAGTAAGGCATGTATTTGGTTTCTAGATCGACGGTGAAAACTCAAGAAACTTCTTTTTCTATTTCTTTTTTAACCAAAAAATTTAATGTTTTTAAAACCGGACCGGACAGTAAACCGGACGTCTTACCGGTCCGTTGGTCGGACCGGTAAGACCAGTCGGACTGTATATAAGAACCGGATAAAATTATAATTATTTTTTATAAATATATGTAAAAATTACAAAAAGATAAAAAATTATATAAAAAAACCGGTTCAACCGGTCCGGTTCCCGGTCCAGTTTCCGGTTCAACCGGTCCAGTTCCCGGTCCGACCGCCCGTTCAACCGGTTTGACCACTGGTTCAACGTTAAAACGGTTTTAAGCACCGAACCAGACCGGATTGGAGTCCGGTTCCCGATCGGACCGGCCGGTCCGGTCCGGTTTTCAAAACCATGCCAAAAATTCAAACTCCATTTAAACCTCGTCCGTCCATTCTCAATGCCTAGATGTGATGATGGAAATAGGTTAATTAATTTTCCTGTAAATAGTACGTACATTTATTTATCCGTTACATTTAATAAAGTATAATATTTTGCTTATTGATATAAAACATTTAAAAAGAATGTCTCTATTTTTTTATAACAAACAAACTCGCTTTAGGACTTTAAAATCTGTAAAAATAGGGTTGTGGCCGTGAGTATCAACGACAATCACCGCTCATTGATTTATGAATTTGAATTTGCATGTTTTATTAAATATTAATAACAACTTTTAATATACTTTACTACTACATGATACTTGTAGTATTTAAACGTTTAACCTAATATAAATACAAGACATCTTACTCTCTAATCATCCTTTTGAGAGTTTTGCTTTTTCAGTTTGGAAAAATTCATCATTATATTACCTTCTTTGATTATTCACTATAAAATTATATAAAATTCATTTCCTAATGTTGATGGGTTTGCCACTTGTCAACGGTGTAAGTTTTAATTAAATTAAGTCCATTATAATTCTTTGCATTTTAGTTTGGTTTGTTTTAGAATAAACGTACACTTTGAGTTTTAAAGTGAAACTAGTATGACACCCACGCTTTGCAATAACATCGTGATTCGTGGTTTTTATATTTTGAAATGTTTATACAACAAAAGTGTTAAAAAGAAAAAAAATGCCCTTGCATACAAAAACAAAACATTAGGCAAACTAAAAACAAGGATATACATTAGTATTCACTTTGAGATTTTCAAAAAAATTATCATCGGCAACTTAGTTTTGTAAAAAGCTGAAATAGTGAAAATTAATAAATGCGACTCAACGACATATATTAAATCTCGTGCAATATAATATTATAAAAGTTATACATGAACAAAACTGTGAAAAATAAAACTTTTACATACAAGTAACGATTGTACATTTGGACTTTAGTAACTTATACATTATAAAAAATACGATCACAGATAATTATAACGTTAAAATAATATTTTTTAATAAAATAAAAATTAGAAACTATTAGATTATAATATAATAAGAATAATAAATCTGTTTACATGTTTCAAATTTGATCATTGGAACAAATGAGAGGGGAGAGAGATGGAAGGTGGACTGAGAAATGGTACACACAATTGAAAAAGAAATAGCAAAAAAATTGAAAGATGGTTCATAACAACTTGTACTTTTAATAGTAAAGGTTGTAAATGTTGTGTATATGCACTGAAAAATCGTACATGATGCATCAACACTTTATAGGTTGGTTGTTAAAGGTATAGTAATGTCCTATTTGGTTGCAATTTCATTAATTTTGATTCTTGAAAATCATTATATTTGTGTATGTTATGTCAGTGGGATTGATAATTTGTGATTGTTTAAACTCATTCAGCTTAATTTGGCTTTTAGTTTTCTAAGGTTCCATTGGATTTACTAAATTTTGATAAACATAAAGAAAATATCTATCGAGTTTGTACATACATAAATCTATAAACATCAATCTCAGGTATTAGATATTCGATCATAATTTGTCCATACAAATATTACGATTTAACATAATATAATGACTTCAATGTGATGAAATCATTTGTGATTTATGCGTAATTAAATCGAATAACAATTGTAAGTAATGATTAAAATTGTAAGCAAAATAAATAATTTCATTATAAAAATACCTAGAAAAGGTAAAAGCATCCATATAAGCTACAACATTGTCCTACTAGGCCGTTCAAAATTCTAATTTGTTTAATAACACAAATATCATAAGGTGAAAGGATCCTATAACATGACATCACAATATTTATAGAATCAAATTTAATTCTAAATTAATAAAAAATTTTCATAGGCCATTTACATAAAATAACAAAGTACGTTTTTCATTGCATTGGCCACTCTACTAACAAAATTACTATTTAGCTCCATAGAAGAGTCTTTATCTCTAAACTATTAGGTGTTTTTTTGTCAACGGGAACTCACCACAATTGAATCCACCAAATAAAGTCTCCTCCATAATGGTTTCTCATTATTTCATTGAGTGTAGTAGGTTAATCATTATCATAGTTGGTGGACATGATAATTGAGTGGAGTAGGTTAATCATTACATTTGTGTGGTGCACATTTGATATGAAGAACTATAAATATGTGTGTCTTTGGTCGATGATAATCATCCCATCACAAAAACATCATATCTTAAAACAAATAGAGATTAGAGAGTTGTGAGATACAAAGATTGTTTCATTCAATCAATTACCTTGCCGTTTTATTCAAGACGCGAGATGTTGAGGATCGTCTGAAGTTTTTTTTTGGTGGTATCTTTTCTCGTTCTCTTATTATTCCATATACTTGATGCACTATTAATTTCCAAGTATATGATGATTATTGTATGCCTCTAGTATACCTAGAGAATACCTTGTATTGCCCTAAATTGGTAATAGTGGATTTAAGCGGCTCTAGTAGTCCCGTGGTTTTTACTCTCTCCTTGAGAGGTTTTCCACGCTAAAATTATGGTGTCTCATTTATTTTTACCCGCATATTTTGTATTCCTATTTGTTTGCATCCTCACAGGTTCACTCGAGTAGAAAAATGTTTGGTTAGACGAACTTATTATTCCGCTATATATATATATTCCGTCTCTGAACCGTACGACATTTCCATCAGAGTGGTATCAGAGCCATTGGCTCTTGTTATTGGGTTTGAAACTTGTTTGAACGATGGAAGCTAATACAAGTAGGATTGTGAATTTGAATGGTTCAAATTATCATGTTTGGAAAGGCAAGATGGAAGATCTCGTTTATGAGAAAGATTATTATATGCCTGTGTTTAATACCGATAAACCTGAAGGTAAAACGGATGAAGAATGGAATATTTTGCACAGGAAGGTCTGTGGGTTTATTCGGCAGTGGGTTGATGATAATGTTTTGAACCATATTAGCGGGGAGACTCACGCTCGTACTTTGTGGACCAAGCTTGAAGAGTTGTATGCTCGGAAGACCGGGAACAATAAGTTGTTCTTGATTAAACAGTTGATAAACTTAAAATACCATGATGGAACTCATGTTACTGATCATTTGAATGTTTTTCAAGGTCTTATTAATCAGCTTGCAGGTATGGGTATTAAGTTTGAAGACGAGATACAAGGTTTATGGCTTCTTGGTACTTTATCGGATTCTTGGGAGACTTTTAGGACATCCTTGTCCAACTCTGCAGCAGGTGGTACTATTACCATGGAATTAGCTAAAGGTAGTATTTTAAATGAAGAGATGAGAAGGAAGTCACAAGGTTCCTCTTCACATTCAGATATCTTAGTTACAGAAAGCAGGGGAAGAGGTCAAAGTAGAGGTCCGGGCAACAGATCGAAGCATCGTAGTAAGTCTAAAGGCAGGTATGCTAATTATGAGTGTCATCATTGTGGTAAAAAGGGACACACAATTAAATTTTGCAGGAAACTGAAAAAGGAGAACAAGAAAGTCAACTACAACAATCAAAAGAAAGATGACGGTGGCAATGACACTGCTGAAGTTAATACTGCTACTGAAGAGTTCTTCATTTGTTGTGATGTTGATATGGTGAACATTGCAAGTGATGATTAGAGTTGGGCCGCTGACAGTGGTGCTACTTGTCATATGACATCACAAAGGGATTTTTATTCATCTTATACACCTGGTAACTTTGGGGTTGTAAAGATGGGTAATGATAGGTTATCAAAAATCATAGGTGTTGGGGATATTTGCTTAAAATTTGATACTGGAATGGAATTGGTTTTACACAATGTAAAACATGTTCCAGATATCAGAGTTAATTTGATTTCCACAGGTTTACTTGATGATGATGGTTACCACAGTACCTTTGGTGATGGAATTTGGAAACTCACTCGTGGTTCTTTAGTAGTGGCAAGAGGAAAAAGAAGCTCAAAATTATATATGACTCATCCAAAGATCTCCAAAGATTCAGTCAATTCACTGACTAATAGTGATATGACCGAGTTATGGCATAAACGACTTGGTCACATGAGTGAGAAAGGGATGGCTATATTGTTGAAGAAAGATGCCTTGCCAGATTTGCATAATGTTCATTTGAAGAAGTGTTCTCATTGTCTTACAGGTAAGCAGAAAAGAGTTTCTTTCAAGAGAAATCCTCCTCATAGGAGAGATAACATACTTGATTTGGTACATTCAGATGTTTGTGGTCCTATGAAGACTAGAACACTTGGGGGCTGCTTATATTTTGTCACATTCATTGATGATCATTCAAGGAAGGTATGAGTTTATACTTTGAAATCTAAAGATCAAGTATTAAATGTGTTTAAGCAGTTTCATGCCTTAGTTGAGAGACAAACTGGAAGAAGCTCAAGTGTATTCGAACAAATAATGGGGAGAATACATTGGTCCTTTTGATGCTTATTGTAGAGAGAAAGGTATTCGGCACCAAAAGACTCCTCCAAAGACACCACAGTTGAACGGTCTAGCTGAACGAATGAATAGAACATTAGCAGAAAGAGCTACATGTTTGCTCTCACAAGCAGGATTGCCTAAATCCTTTTGGGGTGAAGCTTTGAATACCGCGGTACATGTTATTAATCTTACTCCTTATGTTCCTTTGTCTTTTGATGTTCCAAACAGGGTTTGGAGTGGCAAAGAAGTTTCTTATGATCACTTGAGAGTTTTTGGATGCAAGACGTTCGTGCATATTCCCAAAGATGAAAGATCAAAGCTTGATGTGAAGTCTAGGCCATGTATATTCCTTGGTTATGGGGAAGATGAGTTTGGATACAGGTTGTATGATCCTGTTCAGAAGAAACTCATAAGAAGTCGAGATGTTGTGTTTATGGAAGATCAAAGTTTGAAAGATATTGAGAAAACAAAAATAGTTCCTCAATACACCGATGTTCCTACCGATGATCCTATTGATGTTCCTACCAATGATCAGATTCTTCCACAACCTACACAATCACACAATGGTGATAAACAACATGGTGCTGATGTTCCGGAGTAGTCAGAGTTGGATGAGGTTTCTCATCCAGATTTACTAGTACTAGATGTGCCACCATTTATCCCACTCAGGCGGTCCACGAGAGATCGTCATCCTTCCACTTGTTATTCTACCAATGAGTATATCTTACTCACTGATGGGGGAGAGCCCGAGTGTTATACAGAGGCCATGGAAGATGAACATAAAAGAGAGTGGGTTGAAGCCATGCAAGATGAAATGAATTCCTTGTATGAGAATAATACATTTGAGTTGGTGAAGTTGCCTAAGGGCAAAAGAGCTTTAAAGAACAAGTGGGTCTACAAAGTGAAGACTGAAGTACATACCTCACGGCCTAGGTACAAGGCTAGATTGGTGGTCAAAGGGTTCAGTCAAAGAAAAGGGTATAGATTTTGAAGAGATTTTTTCTCCAGTCGTGAAGATGAGTTCCATTCGGGTGATTCTCGGTTTGGCTGCTAGTCTTGATCTTGAGGTTGAGCAAATGGATGTCAAGACAGCTTTCCTTCATGGTGACTTGGATAAAGAAATCTATATGGAGCAACCTGAAGGTTTTCAGGTTAAAGGTAAAGAAGACTATGTCTGTAAACTTTAGAAAAGTCTTTATGGACTGAAACAAGCACCAAGACAGTGGTACAAAAAGTTTGAATCAGTTATGGGGAAGCAAGGCTATCGGAAGACTACTTCTGATCACTGTGTTTTCTTTCAGAGGTTTGGAGATGATGATTTTATCATCTTACTTCTTTATGTTGATGACATGTTAATTGTAGGTAAGAATGCTGATAGAATTGTCGAGCTGAAGAAAGAATTAAGCAAGTTTTTTCTATGAAAGACCTGGGGCCAGCAAAACAAATTCTTGGTATTCGGATTACTAGAGATAGAGCTTCAAAGAAGTTACACATGTCACAAGAGCAATACATTGAGAAGGTGCTTCGCAGATTCAACATGGATAAAGCCAAATCGGTTAGTTCGCCTCTTACTCCCAATTTTAAACTGACTGATAAAGATTGCCCTTCTTCGAAGGAGGAGATTGAAGAGATGGATATAGTTCCATACGCGTCAGTAGTTGGCAGTTTGATGTATGCAATGGTCTGTACAAGACCTGATATTGCCCATGCAGTAGGTATTGTTAGTCGGTTTCTGTCAAATCCAGGTAAGAAGCATTGGGAAGCGGTTAAGTGGATACTTAGATATCTACGTGGTACTTCCAAATTGGGTATAACATTTAGAAATGGAGAGTCAGTGCTTGTTGGTTATACAGATTCTGATATGGCAGGTAACAAAGACAACATGAAGTCTACTTCTAGTTATTTGATGACTTTTACAGGGGAGCTGTGTCTTGGCAATCAAGGTTGCAAAAGAGTGTTACTTTGTCAACAACTGAGGTAGAGTATATGGCAGTAACAGAAGCATGCAAAGAATTATTGTGGTTGAAAAGGTTTATGCAAGAGCTTGGTTTTATGCAACGCCACTACGTGGTTCGTTGTGATAATCAAAGTGCTATTCACCTTGCTAAGAATTCTATGTTTCACAAGAGAACAAAACATATTGATGTGAGGTATCATTGGATTAGTGATGCTATTGAAGACAAGTTGTTTGAACTTGAAAAAGTACATACCGATGATAATGGTTCTGATATGTTGACTAAAGCTCTAGCAAAGAAAAGTTGAAGGTATGTTGCTCAATCGCCGGGATGGCGAACTCTTCCACATAGACAAAAAGGGGAAGATTTATTAGGTGTTTTTTTTTGTCAATGTGGGAACTCATCACAATTGAATCCACCAAATAAAGTCTCCTCTATAATGGTTTCTCATTATTTCATTGAGTGGAGTAGGTTAATCATTATCATAGTTGGTGGACATGATAATTAAGTGGAGTAGGTTAGTCATTACATTTGTGTGGTGCACATTTGATATGAAGAACTATAAATATGTGTGTATTTGGTCGATGATGATCATCCCATCATAAAAACATCATATCTTAAAACAAATAGAGATTAGAGAGTTGTGAGATACGAAGATTGTTTCATTCAATCAATTACCTTGCCGTTTTATTCAATACGCGAGATGTTGAGGATCGTCTAAATTTTTTTTTTGGTGGTATCTTTTCTCGTTCTGTTATTATTCCATATACTTGATGCACTATTAATTTTCAAGTATATGATGATTATTGTATGCCTCTAGTATACCTAGAGAAGACCTTGTATTGCCCTAAATTGGTAATAATGGATTTAAGCGGCTCTAGTAGTCCCGTGTTTTTTACTCTCTTCTTGAGAGGTTTTCCACGCTAAAATTCTGGTGTCTCATTTATTTTTACCCGCATATTTTGTATTCCTATTTGTTTGTATCCTCACAGATTCACTCGAGTAGAAAAATGTTTGGTTAGACGAACTTATTATTTCGCTATATATATATATTCCGTCTCGAAACCGTACGACATTTCAATCAAATAAACAGTATCATAGTTTGTGTTCATTTGTTAACTTCAAGGTTAAGTCTCACTTGAGACAAATATGTGAAACTTAAAGAGTTAAAACAGGGAGTGTGAGTTTGTTATTAAAATACTAACTCTTTTTATTTATTTATTAAGAAACTAACTTTTTCCACTCAAGTCATGATGACATAGCAATCATTTTTATTTACATTTTCCTCCACTCTAGTAAAAAAATCTCTTAGTTCATTTAATCACCTTAAAGTGTTTTTTTTTCTCGTTTGGGTCATTTATTTATCCTTAAAAAGTTAAAATTTATTTACGTACAAGTTTAAAGATATTTTCTGAGCTGTTTGACTTGATGTTTCTTCAACTTGATCATCTTTTTTGTCTTATGATGTTTTCAGCAAGTTGTTCATCAAATCAATACCATCAAAGTCACCTCATTTCATCCGGTTTGTTAAAGCACGTACTTGCTTAATGTTCAAACTAATACTCTTTTATTAAACATTTTAGATGATTTACATAAATTAAATTTTGTGGTTGAAAAAACTTGAGAATCAAACTCGAGTTACCCTATTCGTCAAAAATCAAGAGGAGTACAAATTCATTTAATTTTTTAAACAATACTACGTACTTAGAATTTTTATATAATAAATTCTTTATTTCTAGGATGCGTAAAATTATAACTCACAACCTTTTGATTGTAGGGCACATCTCTTACCATCTCCGGACCCAATATTCAATGCACTTGTTTAAGCGTTAATTTACATACATTTTATTTATTTATTTATTATTATTACTACTATTATGTGTTATTTTGTATATATTTTCCAACTAGTTATGCATATCTAAATCTTTAACCTTGCATATGATTTTAGAAAGAAATATGAGAAGCTAACACATGCAACCTTTGCCAGCTTGTATATCTAAAGGAAATATCACAACTAGCCTAACACTTTAAAAACAATGGATCAAATGCTCGATTAATCACGTGTCGTGTTCCTCAAAAACTATATCTTATTTTGGATGTACATAGAGAATAAAGCATAAAAGAGAGTTGCAACCCTTTGACCAATCAATGGTTCATGTTGTCTCGTGTAGACATGCCCAATCTCTTGCATTCTGGTTCGATCAACTTCTTGGTTGTTATCAGCCGCCACAATACATGGGAACTTTTTTTTTTCTTTCTTTTTCATCAATATAAATTATCTTTAGTAAATTTATTATTACTATTAGCATTTGTCTTATGTATGCCTATGTATTCCAATTATCATGATGCTAAAGAACAATAAACAAATTCTATCGTTTCGGCCGGCCATTCATAAACTTCGGTTAAAAAAGTTAGTTGAAAATGACTATTAAAAACTCTTGACACATAGTTACATTTATATATGAGTTATATAATTAATGGTTATGAGATTGCATTCTCCTGTATAATTAAGTAGATGTTCAGTTTGAGGAATTTATACGTGGTTAATGTTTTATACAAGCATCCTTTTGTATAAAAGATGCATGTGTGTGAAAAAGAGCAATTCAAAACATGAAGGCAAAGAATTTACATATATGCATATAGCCAATTTACACATATATATGCAAATAAATTGCGGGTTGAGGATTTAGGTATAAGTAAATAGCATGCGATTTGAAAACTAAACTATTAGTATGAAATTTATACAAATGTAAATAATTATAAGTCAGAAATGTATATGACCAATATAAATATTTACATATATACAAACATTCATCTTTGTAAAGCTAATTCTCACACACACACACACACACACACATATATATATATATATATATATGTGTGTGTGTGTGTGTGTAATAGTTATTGTAAATATTTATCTATGAAAAAATTAACATTCGTATTTAAGATCATTTTTATGTTTAACATATTTGTAAAAATTATAATTTTAATTTTTTAAATATATGTAAACATGTAAAAGTAAGAATAAAGAGAAAAAGAAGAAAGGAAAAAGAAGATATAATGTTCAAGATTTGATGAAGAAAACATAAAGCACAAGTTAAAGAGGTTAAAAATAAAAGGATAAGAGTTTCATTTGTTCCTTCAAACTTTACAAAAAAGAAACCCTATCACACCACTAAGTCGTCGCTCCCCTTACCTTTACTTCCCTGTTCGACTATCAAACAACAGGAACATGCCAAGACTAAAATCTCGATTGTTGTGGTTAGGTTAGTGCAAAGTATAAATGAATGGGTTTCAATTTTTAGTATTTTAGCATGCGAATAGCGCTTTTCATTCAATTTTCATTGTGCATAACCTCTAGTGATATCATATATTTGATCAACAAGGTTTAACATAATTTTTTTTATTAAACTTTGCTATGGTTTTTTTATTGTCTGACACCTGGTGGACACTCTTGATTTAATCAATTGATGTTCTCACATCTTTTCTTCCACTGTAAAATTTTTTGAAGATAGTTGTTCGAAACCCATAGTTATATTAGGTGATAAATAACTTAATTAACCACGATCGGACATAGTAAGTCATGTTAGGTGATACATTACCTAATCAATTTTGATGCGTTTAAGAAGTTGTATTAGGTTACATTACCTATTGACTGTGATGTGCATTGATAAGTTTTTATTATAGGTATTGCATTACCTAATTGACAATGATGGACCATAGTAAGTATACCAGGTAATACATTTCCTAATTTAACATGAAGGACCTAAAGCATAGGCGGACCCAAGTGAACCCCATATATGGGGTTCACCCGCACTCATGAAAATTTTATTTTGTTTCTATATGTATGATCTAATCCCGACCGACCCTCAAGAAAATATGTTATCGACCCCTATGAAAATTTTAAACCGATGTCAAAGAATTTTTCACAACAACAAAATAATAAAATTTTGACACTGAATCCCAACCACTTTTACAAATACAAACTTGTTATAATCTAACACGTACGTTTAATAAGAAAAATTTATAAACGTATTAACTAGATAAATAATAAGCTCATTGGTATGTTTATTCTTATAAATCCAATTAATTACCAAATGTCTAATAATAATTAATTTTAAAAACTAAACTCATTACTCTATTATCTCAACCAATAAACATTTAACCTAATGATTAAAATATAATTCAATACAAGTTTTAATATTACAATATTAGCATTAACTGGAAAGGGATTAGTTCGATTACACATTCGATTATATACAGCTTTATCGTCTGTCACCCTAAGCTCTCAATTGATATCTTTTTATCATAACCTTGCTATTGGATCTACAAACCACTACTCGCCCCTTTATCCACGGTTACACCTCCCTATTAAACCCGATTCTAAATAACTATAAATCCTAAATTTAGTTATTCCTTATTAAAAGATTGACGGATTTATATTATGTGGATAAAATTTAATTTGGTTTTATCTTTTTATTATGTAACCCGACCAGAAATGAATCAAACAAAAAAAAAATCAATAATTCAACAACATACACACGTACCCAAAAATATCCGACCTCCATTAACAAAATTTCTAGGTCACTGACCTCACTTATTGACCACAAGAGGCCTTTAATTAAGGAGTTATTTATTGTTATACATAACTTATTGACCACAAGAGGCCTGCCTTAATGAGTGACTTTAGGTGTTAAATTACTTTATTAACTTTGAATATGCCTTACCGAATGTTAATGTCATATAGTGGGTTAATGTATTATAATGGGTGCATGAGGCGTCTAAATTGACAATGATTATGTCTTAATGAGTTATTAGTCTAAAATTCGTGTTTTACACTAGTTGAATTAATATATAAAATTAATAGTTATGATTAATATATAGAATCATATTATTTAGTTTTAGATAAATATGATTCGAATTACGTATAATCAACTACCTTAAGTACTGATGTAATAATAATATTTTTTAAAGATTTCGTTTTAAAAAAAGTTTTGTTAAAAATAATTTTTAAAAATTCCACTTTTTTAAATTTATTTTAAATGTCATTAAAAAATTCTTTGTATTAAAAAAATCATTTATTTGTTTGTAAAGAAATGATATTTCTTTAATAAAAATATGTTTTATTATTTGCAAATAATATAAATAAGATCTTTAGTATTTAATATTATCCATTAAATGGTTACATTTTTATGTTAATAAGATGTGGTATGAAGGGTATGGAAAGATCACATGTGATAACGAACGTGTGAGAAAATTATATGTGTTAAAATTTTAATTTGTTTTATAAGTATAAACAATATGATCAAATACATACATAGACATAATTTATGTGCAAAACCAGTACAACCAAATTACAAATCATAATACTAACCAGGATACAAATGCACAAATGTTATGAACATGCATAACCAAAATAACCGTCAATTTGTGAGATTTTCATATCGAGAAAGTTAATACTAATATTTCATCGAAATTAAACATTATAAATTTAAACTTCCCGTCAAAATATGCAAGTTTCACCCACTACTATCGACTTGAAGAAAGTTAATATTAATATTTCTCAAAATAATTTTTAAGTAAGAAACTTAGATATTTTAGAGACATTTTAGATCAGAAAAAAGAGTGCTTGTGACTAAATGAGATGGTGAGTAAAGTCACAGATGATATATTGAAAGAATGACATATTTTTACCAGTTCTATATTTACTAAAGAGAAAAGGGTTCAAATAAAAAGATATTTTAGAAATAGTTATCATTCTTCTTAAACAGTGATTGAGATCAATTAGAAAAAAAGTTTATTAGAAGGATATTTAGGGGCTGTTTGATAAAACTGACTGGGTAAGATCTGACTGAGTCAGAAGCTGACCCAGTTAGAAGTTCTGACTGGGTATGCGTCTGACTGAAACTTGTTGTTTGATTTGGTATGAGTCTGACCAAATCGATTCACACCACCACCACCGCAATCCACCGAAACCACCACCAAATCGATTCACACCACCACCACAGCAATCCACAGAGGACAAGTACCGCAACCATCCCTGTCGACACAATTCAAACACAATCGACCGCAATCATCACCATCTCCGACCAACCCCCAAATCATCTTCAATTAACACAATCGATCGACCGATACCAAACCATCAACAATCATCCCCGGTCACCTGCGAACCAATAAACCACCACCATCGAACCGAACGACACCAGCAACCACCACTCCCGAACACCATCCCTGTCGATCGATCACTCACCTTCGATCTTCAATTTCGAACCATCTGCAGAAGCATCGACCGAAACATCGAACCTTCAATCAACCACTCCCGACCACCAATCATCAACCTTCAACACCATCAACCGACACCATAGCAACCCACGACCACCGTGAGGGGGAGGTGTCGCGGCGGTGGGGGTGTCGCGGGGGGCTGTGCCCGGTGGGGCTGTGCGCGGTGGGGGTGTGCGCAGTGGGGTGTCGTGACGGTGGGGTTGTCGCCGACGGAGGTGTCGCCGGCGGGGGTGGGTAGCGGGGGTGTTGGCAGAGCAATCGATTTTTTGTTGAAGGGGATTGTTTCTTCAGACTTTGAGGAGTTTGTGTGGAGAATGGGTCAGCAATCGATTTTTTAAAGACTGGGTCAGATTCCAAAGTCTCGGTCAGCCCAGTCAGCTTACAAATCAAACGGGCTGACCTGCTGACCGGGTCAGCCGGTCAGCCCAGTCAGCCCATATCAAACACCCCTTAGTCATAACCACTTTTATTAATTTTTTTAAAAGTTCTCTCATTTTCTAAACGCTCATAATCTTTATATAAGACCTTTTTTAATCATAAAACGAAGATTTTATATTTAAAACGAGTATAGTATCTTTATATATATATAATGATAACAAATTTTATACATATATGCCCGTTGTTGTGTTTTTACTATAGTTCATTGTATCTTTTTGTTAGTATTGTGTTTTTCTAATAAACTATTGTGTTTTTCTAAAATAATAAATTCTAATAAAACATAATGGTGAAATAAAAATGCTGTGTAATTCTAGTATGTAAAACCAATGAAAAAGTAACAACTGAAAAGTGTAAACTATCACAAAATGATATAAAAGGCAAAACACAATAATAAAACGTGTCATTGTGATTTTTTACTTGTTATTACATTATCCTGAACACAATGTGTTTTGCTTGTTATTATGTTATCCTGAACATAATGAGTTTTAAAAAATACATTGTTTAAATAACATCATTGTGTATCTTAATTGTAAATTGTAATACATAATGTTAAGATAACAGTTTATATGATATATAAAAACAACAAAAAAATAACACGAAATGATCTAAATCGTAAAACACAATGATAAATACATATAACAAATGATGAAAAATATTTGAAACCGTAAACTGATATTTCACACAATTACCTGACATATTAGACATAATGACTTGACATATTTTATATAATGACCAAAATGTCTTATTTTTAATACAATAGAATTGCATATGTCAGGTAGAGAATCTTTTTTAGACTTTTTAGAATAAATATAATTTTTTTACGTTAAACCCACCCTATTAGATATGTTTAAAGACAATAACATTAGATAAATAAGTTTTGTAAATAAGTAAAAAGGCATGTGAACATGATTTGATACTTAGATCTTTTCTTTGTTTTTTCTTTTAACATTATTTTTAGATTTTTTAAATTAAATACACTAAAACATGTAACTAACAGAATTTAAACCTTAATTTAAGAGAGATATTTGCTTTATTTTCCGTACTGCTTAGAAAAATTGATATTTTGTTTTAGTTTGTTTAATATTAAAATAACAATAATCATTACATCAAATTCTTTTTATCTTTTAATTCATAAGTTTTTGAAGCGATTACTAACTATGGTTTAAAATCAACCCTTTTATAATTAAAACAGAAAGTGAACCGTCCGTGTGTATCGGCTGGTTCGATCAAATTGTATTTAAGAATTGAATGATGTTTTAAATAATATAAATGATAAAACTATTTTTTAATCAAATTTATAACAACATATGAAAATACCATATTGTTTGATGTACGTAGGTTTGAAGGAAAAATTAAATAAAAAATGAAAAGATTTGAAATATAGTCTAACCACGCAGTCTACTTAATCCAGTTAACAGATTGACTGGTATATGATATGTTCAAATAAAAACTATCTGAATGGGCATAACTAGACCGACATTTTAACCTGTCCCCGATCAACTAATCCCACCTATCGGTCCAGTCTGGTTGCATTATGCAATTAATAATAATAAAAAATATTGCATTATACAACTAGTAATTCCAAAAAAAAAAAAAATAGTATGAAAATAAACTAAAAGATAAACAAAATACTAATATCTCGACAAATAAGCGTCCCACGAGACACCATGATATGATTAATTACCATACCGTACAATTGAAAGTTCGAGCGTTCAGATACTTTAATGTTTAAATAAATAATAGTTAAGCTCTATTATATAATTAATATTAAAAAAACTAATACTTCAGATATACAAATAAACTAAAACAAAATTCTAATAATTTAAGGGTCACAATATATAGACACCCACCCAGATAAATCGACACCCCCTTATACGACGCGTATGGGTTTATACGCGACGTATATGGTCGAATACCCTGAAAATGAGGAAAATTCATGGGGCTGTCAGATAGCTACACGCCCCATATAGCCATATACGACCCCCTATACGACACATATTGGGCTATACGACGCGTATAGCAAATTTCGACACTGACTACGAGAAAAAATTAGGGGACTGTTAGAGGGTTATACTCCCCCTATAGGGCTATACGACCCCTCTATACGACGTGCATGGGGCTATACGACGCACATAGAAATTTTGGGGTGTTAATTTATAATTTTAGGGTGTCCAAATAACCAAACCCATAATTTAATTGATGTACTGTACAATTAAAAGTATTGAGTGTTCAAATACTGTAATATGCAAATAAATAACCAGTAAGCATATAAATTAAGATCTTATATAAATTAAATGTTTACGAATTGTTAGTGTTCATTTAATTTTTAGCATCAACTTGAAGCAAAATATCAATCAGAAAATTAAATTAAAAAAACTAGTAAACCGTTAAAACTATTTATTTTTTAAAAAATTGAATACATAAGTTATAAACAGAAAAGTATTTCAAATAATTCGCTATTTTAAATGAGACAACTATAAATTGTTGTGTGAGAGACCTAGCATTGGTGAAAAGTGTAATGGAGCATTCCATTACATAAAGATGTCTTTAGTTTTGAACGCTTTTGATTGTACTCTTTGTCATCACTGATTAGGATCACCATTTGTTTTTCATATCTATACCTCTATTTCTATTTTAAATCATTAAAAATTTTTGACCATTGAACGTGCGGCAAAAAATGTAGTGTAGTACGTACTTTTAGGATTAGCGACTAAAGAAATAAACACAAAAACAGTGTTTACGTTATTGTTTCGAAAACTTTTGCGCTCGTATATTTATGTTCACTTAGCTGACTTTTAAAAGATGAATTATTTCAAAACGATTGTGTTGTTTAACATACATGAAATAACACTACAACTTAGTTTTACACATTTCTCTGAAAATTGTAAAATTCTTATGATGAAAAATCTAAGACAAATGGTATTCGAATTAGTATAATGTTAAGCATGATAAATAGATGACAAAGCAATACAATATTATATGTATTTACACTTTTAAATGTGTTTTTTTTATTTTTTTATTTTTCATAGTTCTAAGTATCATGTACAAAATCAACCATCAAGTTACTAAATTGTAACAGCCACCACGGAACTAAACATGACACATTAGGAAAAACCAATATATAATCAAGAATAATCTGTATATTATTGATTATATAAAACATTAGGTTAAAACACTCTATGTTACACGAGTTGTGTTAATAAGAATTTACGTATTACATATGACATATTACACAGTTTTAAATAAAAATATTAAAATCATTATATAGTTATTTGTAAGAAATGTATTTTAAAAAGAATGAGATAATTTCAATTGATAAAAATATTATATGAACAAATCTAACTTTATTTAGAATAGACATATTTTATAAAAAATAATGATAGAAATAATTATTATTTTAATATGAGAGAGAGGTATGAACAAAAATTTTTTAAAATCAAATAAAGAAATTTGTATAATTAATAGTAGAGAGTAACGATAAAAAAACTTATGAATGTATAGGAGAGTGACACATTTCACATGTGATTTTTATTTATTAGTATATAGATATTTTCATATTTATTATAGAATGCCTAAAAATTTAACAACCGTCATTATTTTTCTTAAGCAAAGTGTAGATGGATGTAAGGATTAACGCATGCCACCAGTACCGGTCAACCCATACCATGTTATTGATATTGATCTTATCACGACACTACATATAATATACAATACTAGAAAACTAACTATCAGTGACCGATGGTTAGTGATGTTAATGACCCATTGTTTATGAAGTATCAGCGATGAAGAACCCCATAAATCCAAAAAAGAAATTAGAAAAAAAATTCATAAATGTTTGTTGGTAATCCAACGCAAATGACTAACAAACAACAACAGATGACCTAAACTAAAAGAAAAAAAAAGACTTTCATTGAAGAACATTTAACAAAAAGACAATGGAGGGTAATTTCTTGACGTATTACCTATAGAAGTTCTAAAGATAAGATTCCAGATAAAATATCTTATCAACTCACACATTCTTGATGGGATTACATTTATAAAGGCTATTACTTTCATAATCCATCCAAGATATGGTTTATAAGTATTAAGAAATTAAGAAAATGTTATGAATTTCAAATGCATTCTACTATATATCAGATGCTCTTAGGATTAAACTAGACCTTACATACCCTAAAAAAGAAAAACATGTTGATTGAGTTCCCACATATGACCATTGATCCTTCATTTGTGTTTCTTTCTAAGTCATCGACCTATGATGGTGCCAACATCTACATGTACGACCACCTCGTGAGAAATGAATATGCGTTATTTCTCATATGTTTAGAATGCAATTCTATGAAAAAAATATAGCTTAAGGGGCAGTGCGTTACTTCTCATATGTTTTAGAAGATATGCAATTCTATGAAAAAAATATAGCTCAAGTGGCAGGAGTTTTAAAATGAGGACCTCAGCATCATAAAGTCGCACAATCCTAGACGTATACTAGAGATACTTTACACTAGATGATTGACCATATGTAATTTTGTTTTAACCTAATTTATATTTTAATTGTGTTTCATACCGATATATGAAGCCTTTCAATGAAAAATGATGCACATAAACAACTAAAAGTCTAAGTTTAGGGCCGTTAAGGCCAATCGAGTTAGCCTTTTTGACAAGTGTCATACTAGCACACGAGGGGTCAATCATTACTACATGATGTACACGGGAGTTGCTAATTTATTTAATTTTATTTTTTAGATTTGCATTTACTTTTAATAACTTACTTAAACTTTGTTGTAAATTTAGGAGTTCAACGCTATTAATGGTTACGATATTATATGATTTTGTTATTTTAGGATTAGTATTTGATTGATATTATTCCTAGAATAGTGGAAGGATAGTTAGCCTATATATTTATGTACTAGCTTTAGTGAACCCGTGTATTACACGGGTTTAATAAATAATATATTAAATAAAATAAAATTTTATTAATTATAAAACGATATTTTAAAATATACGATTAAAATTACATATGAGTAAAATTATAAGTAATAAATAATTATATTAAATTTTTAACAAAGTATTGTATGAGAAAACCATTGATAATGTACACGAGTTTAAAATTTTAATTAAATAACCTAACTTGATAAATAAAAAAAGTAAAATATTGCCTAATCTCGTCTCGAGCAATTGTAAATGACAAAAAACGTAAAATATGATAGTGTAAATAAAATTATATGGAAATTTACTAAAACAATAAACTCATAGAAAGAAGTGTCTGTAATGCATTTTGATACTATATAACCCATAATCATGCACATATTTAGTTGAGTTTAATATTAAACTTACGCTCACATGATAATACAATTAAGCATGGACAATACAAAAATCAATTAAAAAAACTTTCTATATTCCATACTAAAAATGGCTACTCTATATGTTAATAAACTTGATTAAAGAGTTCTATCTAAATAAAAAATAATAATAAATTGGATAAAAAGAAAAACTATAAAAAAGTTATCTGATAAATTAAAGAAATCACTTATAAAATAAAATAAAGTATTTCTAACGAAATAAGAAGACGTTTCAAAATTAGTTAAAAACATATTAAATTTTGGAAAATAATGATTTTGTTGATGGTAACAAATATAAAAAGAAAAAGAGACGGTAATAAAATAAAAGATAATTGAAAATACTGATGTCAAATTTAAATACATTTTTAATACTATTTTATTTTAATTTCTAAAAGCAATTCTTTATTTTTACTAATAGTAGTTTCTATAGAAAAAACATATAAACATTATAATTGACTTGTCCGTGAGTGATACTATATAATCTTAAAGTAAACATTTATATTAAAATTATGACTTATTTTATCTTTCAAAAAATAAAGATTTGATAAGAATATAATTTTAAAATTAACCAATAGAGTTTGCTAGGAGTAAAACTAAGAGATATATGTTTTGTAGTTTAAAATGAAAGGATTTTGATTAATATTCAGTTAATTTTTGATGGAATTATATTTGGAAACAAATTGCGTATTTAAAAAAATTAATACAAAAATGATAGATTGAATTTTTTTAGGCGGAAAAATACTTAGTGTTAAATGTCAAGATGCCATGTGGCATTAAGTGAGTCTAAAAAATGACATGTGTCAACCCTAGTTACACTTTTATTAGAGTAGTAGGATTGTTCTCATTCTAGGGGATCAAGGACAATTCTTCTCTGTTACCTTTCATGGTATCAGAGGCTCTCCAAAAAAAAAAAAAAAAACTCTAATTTTTCCTCAATAAGCCGTCACCATGGGAGACAAACCAGAAGGATCCAGTTCCAGCCAAGAAAACAATGGAAAAACCTCTCTTCACCCAGCCTATTCCGTATCCAACATCAACTCCAAGATCCGTACGTTAGATGGCAAGTCCGTAACCTACACGACATGGGTGAAACAATTTAAACTCCATGCTCGTGCTTACAAAGTCCTTAACCACATTGATGGCACACCACCCCCTAATGAATCCAGCGATGAATTTTCAGAATGGTCCGAGTTGGACGCGTTAACTCTTTAATGGATTCAAAATACAATCTCAAATGACCTTCTCAAATGTAACACCCTCAATCTCATAACAATATAATATAATAAAGAGGGTGCTACGAGTTGGGTTATTAATGACAACTCAGAGATTACAAACACAGTGGAATTTTATATATTAAAACTTTTTACATCATTAAAATTATTATAACTCTTTAACCGACATATCAAAACTTTGTCAAACTTCATGTACATCTTTCCCAAAACCCAACATTATAGCCAGTATCATACGCCATAACCGGAAGCTAACGCAGTGGGGCACCTTCACGAACACCTCTATTACTACCTGGCATGCATAAGAAAACAAACACAAAATCAGATAAACTGGTGAGTTCTAACATACACCACATTTGAATAATAACAACTCATCAACTGTTACATCAGCTCACAATTCACAAACATCCATCAGTCCATTTGTTTGTCCCAGTATTGATATACATATCTAATACCCACATGATAATTATGGACATCTTTTATCAATTTTAATTTGGTGGGTCAAAACTCCACCTCACGCGTTGACGGGTCAAAACTCCGTCTTTAATTGGCGTTGACGGGTCAAAACTCCGTCTATAGTTGGTGGGTCAAAACTCCACCTCGCCATTCACCACAATTTACCACTTTCAACTCATTTTCATATATTTATTTATTTATATGCATGCCAGTGCCCGATTTTGTCAAAACAACATTGTCAAACGATATTAACACATTAAAAGGGCAATTAGAACTCACTTTAATGTTCTCAGCAAGTGGTTATCAATCCAATACACTAGGGAAGCTAAAACTTCTCCTTCTCAATGCAAATCTTGAACGACAACCCTAACTTAGTCAAATCACCCCTAGCTGATCACTTCACACGACTAAGGCTATGTGACTGGACTCATTCGTATGACTGAACATGCGACTGAGCTTAGTCGTACGAATGAACCATACGACAGAGGTGCGAATGAACTATAACAAGGTTTGTACGAATGATCTCCATTCGTGCGATTGGCGCATGCGACTGAGCTTCAGTCGCACAATTGGGCAATGCGACTGGCTCATTCGCACGAATGGGTCACGCGATTGGGCTCATTCGCCTGAAACGGATCAGCAGCTGTGTTCTTGACATATTTGATCCAAAACTTAAGTTTTAACCATTCAAATTATGCCATATTCAAAACAGAACATAGACACCTTATTTACAACCGTTTCGGATCCTTATTTCATCAAACTTCACAAAAACTAAGATCCGAATCCTTGGTTTTCAACTTAATAGAAAGATTGAATCAAAAATTCATATTTAAACTTGTTTTTGGATCAATTTCGACCATATACACAGCTTAATGTATTCAAATATCGATCCGTGCCAAGCGAGACTTACCAAAATGAAGCCGAAATCGTTGATTTGGCAAGAACAGGGGTGTTTGGGTTCGAGAGAAACAAGGTAATAGGGACACTGCAGATAGAAGTCTGCTTTTTAACACTCTTAACCGCCTTACTTATTCTCATCTACATATTTTAGCCGCCAAACTCAGTCGCACGACTAGACCCATTCGCACGACTCAATCGTGCGGCTGAGCCCATGCGCCTGTTAATCGTGCGATTGAGCCTCATACGCACGTAAGGCGTGCGACTGAGATTCATTCACTTGTTTATCATGCGACTGAACACTATTCTTATTAATTTAAATGAATATTAAATTTTACGGATGTTACATCAAATGAGTAAATGATAAAGAACTTTCTACAAGAGAAACGTGGCTTCACCTTCAAGAAATCTTCATCAACAACAAACATGTTTCCGCTGCCACTCTTGAAAGCAAGTTCACGAACCTCACTCTCTCGGCATGCCGTCATTCGATGACTACTGTCAAACATTGAAGGATATCGCGACTCAACTGGGGGACGTTGATCAACCCGTGACCGAAACCCGTCTCGTGATTCAAATGGTTCGGGGTTTGCCGGTGGAATACGATACTATAGGAGCCATAATTAATCAAAGCAAACCAACGTGGGAAGATGCTCGGGCAATGGTTGAAGATGAACAACAAAGGCAAGCAGCAACAGTCGGTTCAAATCGTGATTCGGTGTTAATCACTTCGGGTAATCGGGATCGTGAGCGTCCCTCACAACCGGTTACAACAGATACTACACGTTCCCCTTACCCGAATGGCTATCGTGGTCGTAACTATGATCCCGCAAAAGCTGCTCGTGGAAGAGGTCAAAATAATAGGGGTGGTACCGGTGGCCGATCAACAGGAAGAAGTGGCGGCAGAAATCCGTATGGGTGGGGTCAACAGAATGCACATATGGGCCGTTCTCATTTAACTCACACTTGGGCTCCAAGCCCACAACAACAACAACAATTTAATTACCCACTCAACAACCAGTGGGCTGCACCACCCACTCCGTATCCTTCACAACCTGCTCATCCTCATCAAAGTCAGGCCCACATCACTGCTCAGGCCCAACCCACTCTTACACCTCCACCAGGCTTCGGTCCATTTGGTAACAATGCTCTTAATCCATCGGACATAGGCACGGCTCTTGCTAGTATGAATCTTAACTACATCGATCCCCAATGGCACATGGATACCGGAGCATCTTAACATATCACATCCGACCCAGGTAACATTAAATCTCCATGGTTATTTCCTATAAACCCTATATTTGTTGGTAATGGGCAGCGTTTACAAGTTAAAGGATCGGGTAATGGCTTTATTCACACCCCAAACAAAACCTTTGTTCTTAACAACATTGTTCACTCTCCTAATATAATCAAAAACCTATTATCTGTCCGTAAATTCACCATTGATAACCAATTATCTGTTGAATTTGACCCTTATGGTTTTTCTTTGAAGGATCTCAAGGATGGACATCTCATTTCCCGACACAATAGCAACGACGACCTATATCTATTCACGGCACCAAACTTCTCGTTGCTCTCTTCATCAACTCCTCCATGGCATGATCGTCTTGGGCATCCTGGAGCGAACGTGCTTGATTATCTTAGTCGTTATTGCATTTCTAATTGTCATAAAACATGTGGTTCCTTTATTTGTCATTCTTGTCAAGTGTCGAACAGTAAACGTTTACCTTTTATTGATTCTGTTTCAAATACTTGTCAATCATTTGATATCATTTATTGTGACCTATGGACTTCACCTATCTCGAGTAATTCAGGTTACAAATACTACATGTTATTAGTTGATAATTTTACAAATTACGTGTGGTTTACCCATTGAAATACAAATCCGAAACATTTACAACTTTCACCAAATTTCATAAATTAATTCAAACCCAATTCAACAAATCCATCAAAACGTTTCAGTGTGATCTTGGCGGTGAATTTAATAATCACAATTTCAAAAATTTTGCAGCCCAAA
Source organism: Flaveria linearis (assembly GCA_024085815.1). Taxonomy (NCBI): domain Eukaryota; kingdom Viridiplantae; phylum Streptophyta; class Magnoliopsida; order Asterales; family Asteraceae; genus Flaveria; species Flaveria linearis. Next base: position 73,832,013 of record CM044010.1, read on the forward strand.
ATGGTTTGTTTTTAGGTTTTCATGCCCTCAAACATCTCAACAAAATGGTCGCTCCGAACGTATGATTCGGTGCCTCAATGACATCGTTCGGGCTCTTCTATTTCATGCTCGCATTCTACCTACCTTTTGGGTCGAAGCCCTTCACACCGCCACATATCTCCATAATATCCTTCCTACAAAGCGCCTTCACTACCAAACCCCCGCTTTTGCATTATATGCGCGTCACCCAACATACGATCACCTACGTGTGTTCGGGTGCGCGTGCTACCCAAACATGTCTGCAACTCAACCACACAAACTATCACCTCGGTCCGCCTTATGTGTGTTCTTAGGATATCCGTCCGATTTTCGTGGCTACCGATGTTATGATCCTAACACTGGAAAAGTTCACATATCTCGTCATGTGGTATTCGATGAACACACATTTCTGTTTCAAACACCTATACCTATAACCCATTACCAGTTTCTTGATGATCCTACACCACAAATGACTCATTTTTTTCAAACTTCTTTTCCTACCACCACAAACACCAACTTTACAAATACCCCCTCCACTCCAGAACCTTTACGTCACCAACCTCCATTGCCTAACCAACCAACCACTCTTTCTACGCCACCTCATCACCCACACAACAACATTCTGCCACTAATTCCCACACCCCATTTTCGACCAACATAGAACCCACATATTCATCACCTCCCACACCTCAACAAACCACTACAACTCACACAAACACAACAAATAATCACCCCATGAATACCCGTTCCAAAACAGGCATCGTCAAGCCCAACCCTCGGTACATGCTTAACGTCACAAACAACATATCTCCTGTACCAACGTCTTATAATAAAGCCTTAAACGATCCTAACTGGTTACGTGCAATGAACAATGAATTTAGTGCTTTACAGGTTAATAATACATGGGATTTGGTTCCTAGGTCGGAAAGTCACCCGGTCATTAGATCTCTTTGGTTGTTTCGCCATAAATTTAATGCAGATGGATCTCTGGAACGATATAAAGCACAGCTAGTTTGTAATGGCAACTCCCAAACTCTGGGGATCGATTGTACAGAGACCTTCAGTCCGGTGGTCAAACCGGCTACCATTCGGACAGTTTTATCATTGGCGGTTTCCAGATCTTGGCCAATACATCAATTAGATGTTAAAAATGCATTTCTTAATGGTACACTGCAGGAGACCGTATATATGAACCAACCACCGGGGTTCATTGTTCCGAATCTTCCGAATCATGTTTGTCGGCTTCGCAAGTCGCTTTATGGTCTCAAACAGGCTCCTCGGGCATGGTACACTAGATTTCCGGGTTCATTAAAACTTTGGGTTTTGTCAGTAGCATGTGTGATACTTCATTGTTTATTTATCATCATGGGGATCAAATGACATATCTTCTCTTGTATGTCGACGATATTGTGATCACTGCCAATAATGATGCTCTCTTGTCTCGGATTATTACATGTTTGTCCAATGAATTTGCCATGACAGATCTTGGTTCGCTTCATCACTTCCTTGGCATCACAGTTACTAGAGATCATCAATCACTCTTATTGGCCCAATCTCAATATGCTCGGGATATCCTTCATCGTGCTAACATGACAGCTTGCAAACCGTGTCACACTCCAGTTGACACAAACTCTAAACTGAGTGCGACTGAGGGGGAACTATTACCAGATGGCACACTCTATCGCAGTCTTGCGGGTGCCCTTCAGTATCTTACGATCACGAGACCAGACATATCATATGCCATTCAGCAGATATGCCTCTTCATGCATGCTCCTCGTGAGCCTCATTTTGCTTTTATGAAGCAAGTCTTACGGTACGTTAGTGGCACTATTGACCTTGGTCTTCGGATTTCTGCTTCTCCAAATCAAGCTCTCACTGCTTACTCTGATGCGGATTGGGGTGGATGTCTGGACACTAGACGTTCAACCTCAGGTTATTGCATATTCTTGGTTGATAACCTCATTTCATGGTCATCCAAACATCAACCCACCATTTCTAGATCTAGTGCCGAAGCTGAGTATAGGGGTGTTGCAAACGCTGTGGCGGAGGCAACTTGGATCCGCAATCTTCTATATGAGCTACGGGTTCCTGTCACGCGCGCAACAGTAGTATATTGTGACAATATTTCTGCTATCTACCTTTCTGGTAACCCGGTTCAACATCAGCGAACGAAACATGTGGAGATGGATATACATTTTGTTCGTGAAAAAGTTCAAATTGGTCACATTCGGGTGTTACATGTTCCCTCCTCAAACCAATATGCTGACATTTTCACCAAAGGGCTTCCGCGTTATCTTTTTGAGTAGTTTCGATCCACCTTGAACGTGTCAGATTTTACACGTTCTCACTGAGGGGGAATATTGATGGTTACGATATTATATGATTTTATTATTTTAGGATTAGTATTTGATTGATATTATTCCTAGAATAGTCGAAGGATAGTTAGCCTATGTATTGTTCTCATTCTAGAGGATCAAGGACAATTCTTCTCTGTTACCTTTCAAACGCGACCTCTCTAGTGTCATTTATTGAGAGTATGCATTATAAAAGGAGGTGTTGGGAGTTATTTTAAATACGTGATGCAAATGTTAGATTTATAATAGTTAGGCTTTCAAAATTAGCATAACTAATTCATTTATCTTTTTTTTTTCCAACCTGTTTTGTTAGATTATAGTAGACATATGATCAACTATTAGTGAGAAATATACGAACACTAAGCCAACAATAACCCATAATTTAAGCATAGTGCAAGAGGTTAGAAGAATGACAGACGACTTTGGCTCTAGACACTATAACAAAAAGTGTTTTTTGTGTCAACATTTTTTGCGGCGATAGTCATTTCGTCGCAAAAAATGTGCTAAACGACAAAAAATTATTACTTTTTGACTTTTTCAGTCAAAGTTCTTTTTTGCGGCGATACTATCGTCACAATAAACTAAAATTAATTTACTTTTGATTTTTTGAAGTCTGAATTATTTTTGTGACGACAAATTATTGTCGCAAAACACATTTTCAATTTTTTTTAATTAACTAAATATTTTTCAGGGCGGGAAAATTCACGCTAACTTATTTGCAGCGACTTTATCGTTGCAAAAGATTAATATTATTTATTAAAAAATAATTAATATTTAATTAGAAAAGTTTTCGCCACAAATGTTTATTGCGGCGATATGTCGCCGCAAAAAATCTAACAGATACTTAAGTCAGGATTTTCAGATCTGGTTCATCATTCTAACCCACACCTCCTCCATAACCTGTATAAACCGTCACCATCACCTCCAAATCCGCCGTCGACCCCACTGCTGTTCCACCGGACTCCACTCCACCACCGTTGTTCCTTCGGACTCCACTCCACCACCTTCGCTCGGTCCTACCCCACTCCACCACCGCTGTTTCACCGGACTCCACCGCCGCTGTTCCACCGCCGTTTCCGCTCCCTTGCACTAGGAGATCTTACTCTCCTCGTACTTCTACAAAGGTGTGCTATTAATTTTAATGCATTTTTATTTTATATTTTATTGTCAACAAACTAATAAGTGTTTATTATGTATCTAGATTACCCTCTTATAACAAGATTAAAGTTGATGGAGAGGGATTGTGTTGGGGAATTTCTTAATAGAGCAATGACCGGATGATTTTAAAATCGTATGATTTCACTTTCAGATCAAATAATTAAAGTGTATATCAAGATCTACTCATAGCGACATTGGAAGTTGGGTGGAAAAAGTTCTAAGAACTATTCCGCCTAGAGCACTAAGGACCACCACCCATGACCTGTTGTTTATAATCGCATAAAATATAAACATTATTTATATTATTACTTACCTTTCATTATAGCTATATATTTTAACTAACTTTCTTATTATTTGGAACATGTTATTTATATTTACTAGAGACCAACATTTTTATGGTAACTTTTTCATCGTCCCTATCTTTTTCTTAAAATTAACTTAAACCCAGAGTAGACAAAGGAAATGAGTCTTATCAATGATGCTAAGGAGACTTACCTAAACCCAACATCATACCAAGGATGCATACCTAAATCTAGCGTAGACAAAGGATAAAAAAGGCTTTTGCGTGAACTATGACTTGGTATTTTGTCTTTTGGGTGAGCTAGGAAAAAAGATATCAGTTGCCTTTATGACAGTTTTATGAGAGATTTCCTTACATGATAGGGTAATATTCTAAGTTATGATGAATGTTATGATTATAATGTAATGTTTTTCTCCATGAAGCTAAGTACCTCATTATGTGATAAAGATATGATATGAGTGGATGGTTTCCCTTATAATGTTAAAAGTTTCTAATAATGTGTTGAAATGTATTATAGTTTCATAATGATCACAACCGGTTTAAAGTTTAACTATAGATGATATCTATAAAGCTAGAACTAACTCAGTTTATCTGACTTTCAGCATACGTGTTAGATCTGATAGAGGTGATTAAAGATGTCTTAGCATGAATTGAAGCTTGCCCATATTATAAAGATTGGTGTCCTATTCTTAAAGTTTTACATATACATATATTTTTAATTGAATATAATAGATAATTAAATGTTTTGATGTATTTGTTGTAAATTTTAATTAATGCTTTGGTTCAATAAATATGCTTGTTATGATTTACCCACTCCAAGGTCTCCTAGGTTAACCGCCTTATAAGTTGTTATGCGAGTCATAGTTTAAGAAATTCAGGTATTCTTTGATGCGTGAACTTAAACCGAGATAGTGACCATGTCGATATTCTTAGCTTCATGCTAAGAGAAAAGGAATTGTACATAAGTACATGAATTTGCAGCCAATACATATATTTTTAATTGAATATAATAGATAATTAAATGTTTTGATGTATTTGTTGTAAATTTTAATTAATGCTTTGGTTCAATAAATATGCTTGGATGGGTGTTTGCTCAGAGATCAGGTTGTCTTGGTAGCATATTGGCTGTCATGAAGAAATCATCAAAATTTCTTCCTGTAATTGGTTGGTCAATGTGGTTTTCTGAGTATCTTTTTCTTGAGAGAAGTTGGGCTAAAGATGAAAGTACCTCAAGGTATCATCACACTTATTTACATAGCTTAGGTTATTAAGTGTGTGTGTTTACACACTTTGAGACTATGTGTGTTGCATTCAGGTCTTCAACGCCTAAATATTATTCTCAGCCCTTTTGGTTAGCCCTTTTTGTTGAAGGGACTCGCTTTACTAAAGCAAAACTTTTAGCAGCTAAAGAATATGCAAGTAGTTCTTGCATTTAATTGATGTTTCTTGTATTGTTTTATTCACTTATTATTCATTCATATTCTTTTTATCAGGAGAATTTTTCTCTCTAGACTTTCTCTCTCTTCTGTACTTTTAGTAACGTTAACAATCACAACCGGAGTACCACCGGTCACTACCATCTCCGGTCATCACCATCTCCAATTACCGTCCAACGCCTCACCGGACACCGGAGTACCGCCGCCTTCACCGTCCCCCCCACCCCACCTGCCCCACTTTCTCCATCGCCTCCACCGCCTACGCCAACTGCACCACCGTACAGCCCACCCTACCTGCGCCATCGTCGGAGCACCACCGCCACCTTCTAAACCGCCTACGCAGAACATTACTCCACCGTCGGAGCACCGCCTACGCAGACCATTACTTCCACCGTCGTCGGAGCCACCGCAGCCACCTTCTAAACCGCCGTCGGAGCCGGAACACCACACCGCCGCCGTCACAGTCACCACCACGACCACCCAACCATCACTACGACCACTGTCACAGCCATAACCGTCAGAACCACTTCTGCCATCCCCATTTACAACACCTCCACCCCCACCCCCACCGCCTCCCCATCCCTGCCACTTCACCGCATCCCCACAGCCAGCCACCAACACCACCCCACCACGACCGCCTACCGCAGCCAAAACCCTCCCCGTTGCACCACCCATCGCAGCCGACGCCTACCTGCCACTGTTAACCCACCTACCACCTGCCGACCTGCCACCACCAACCATTACCACTTACATCACCTGCCACCACCTGCCCTGTTGCACCGGAGTACCCCAGCCGACGCCATCGACCTGCCATCGACCTGCCATCGCGAAGCCAACACGAAATCATTTGGTGAGCTCGTTCCATCTTTGGGTTTTCATATATGCTTTTAGTCTTCTTTATTTATATATTTTCATTTAGATTGTTTCGCTGGGTTAGGAGTACCAGCATTCTGGTTGAAATAGGGAGAGCCATCCCCTATTCTTGTGCCTGTTACAGTGTCTTGTTACTTGATATATGTCTGCTGCTGGTTGTGATTGTGTGTTACATGTGTTTTGTTGATCTTGCGCGAGTGACTGCTTTTGTTTATGCTTTATTAGTGTGGCAACCCCCTTTTTAAGGTGTTTCTTGTCACGTTGAGGGAGTGAGGTATGATAGGTAACAGGAGACATTATGCTGCCCCTAGATCATGTTCGGTGACGAGAGATGCAACTATAGGGAAAAAGGGTCATAGAATACGACTAGCATCGTGGAATGTAGGAACCCTTACTGGTAAGTTATTAGAGTTAATAGATGTGTTAAGGAGACGTAGGGTTCAGATAGCGTGCCTCCAGGAGACTAGATGGCGGGGTGGGAGGGCAAAGGAGTGTAATGGGTATAAACTATGGTATTCAGGGTCAGATGGAACAAAAAATGGAGTAGGTTTTCTAGTTGCCAAAGAACTTCAGGATAATGTAGTGGAGGTTAGAAGATACGACGATAGACTTATGTTGTTAAGGATAATAAAAGGGGACGAAATAGTGGCTGTAGTTAGTGCGTATGCACCACAAGTTGGATTAGGGGAAACGGAAAGAAAGAAGTTCTGGGAGATTTTAGATCACGTTATGGGAGACATACCGCGACAAGAAAAAATATGCATAGGAGGAGATTTTAATGGGCATATCGGTAAGGACAACAATCATTTCCCGTTGGTGCATGGAGGCTTTGGGTATGGTCTGAGGAATGATGTCGGTAGGGAGCTCCTTGACTTCGCATTAGCGCATGAACTAAGCATCATAAATTCGTTTTTCAAGAAAAGAGACTCGCATCTAATCACGTTTAGCAGCGGCGGGAGACACACAGATAGATTATTTGTTGATGAGGAGGGAAGATCGTAGCTTGTGGAAGGACTGCAAGACAACACCGGGACAGACAGTAATCACTCAACATCACATGTTGGTGGCAGATCTACGACTGAAGAGAGCAATGGTCCAACCAACTAAGAGAAGTAGACCGACGATCAGATGGGGACAACTCAAAGACGAAAAGATTAACAACTTTAGAGATAAAATCATACCAATGAACCTGAGTGGGCCACAGGAAGACGCCAACCAAAAGTGGGAGGCTATGGCAACTAGAGTCATTCAAGCAGCTAAAGAAACGCTTGGGACTACAACAAATAGGACAGTCGGTCATAAGGAATCCTGGTAGTGGAACGAAAATGTACAGGAGAAGATAAGAATTAAACAACAAAGTTTTAGAGAGCTTTTACACTGTAATAATGAAGAAGAACGAACGAGCTAAAAGATAAATACAAAGAGGCTAAACGAGAGGCGAAAAAGTCTGTGTCAAAGGCAAAGAACACAACATACGAGAGGATGTATAAGCGATTAGAGACGAAAGAGGGTGAAGATGACATGTTTAAGATTGCCAAGGCAAGGGAACATAGAAGACAGGACTTGAGAATGGTGAAGTATATAAAGGCCGCGGATGGTAAGGTATTGGTGAGGGAAAAAGACATTAAGGGGAGATGGAAAACTTATTTCGATAACCTTTTTAACATAAAGAACCGTAATCAACAAACGGAGATCGATGAAACAAATCAAACGACGCAACGAAACAAGTGTTATTGTAGAAGCATCACAGTCGATGAAGTTAAGAGAGCTTTGAAGAAAATGGGAAGGGCTAAGGCGGTGGGGCCAGACAACATTCCGATTGAAGTGTGGAAGTGCCTTGGAGATGAGGGCCTACAATGGCTAACGGACTTATTCAACACTATCTTTAAGACAGGAAAGATGCCAGATCAGTGGAGAAACAGTGTCATAGTCCCCATATATAAGAAAAAAGGAGATGTCCAATGTTGCGCAAATTACAGGGGAATAAAGCTATTGAGTCACACGATGAAACTATGGGAAAGAATTGTTGACACGAGAATTAGACGACAAACTTAGATAGCGGTAAACCAATTTGGATTTATGCCAGGACGCTCTACAACAGAAGCTATACACGTCATAAGGAGGTTAATCGAGAAATATAGAGAAAAGAAAAGAGACCTACATATGGTATTCATTGACCTAGAAAAAGCTTATGACAGTGTGCCGCGGAAAATCATCTGGGAAAGTCTACGACTTAGAAGGGTACCAGAGAGGTATATCAAAATAATACAGGATATGTATGACGGGGCAAAAACGTGTGTACGAGCACCTGTCGGAGACACAGACTTCTTCCCGGTGGAAGTGGGACTCCACCAAGGATCGGCATTGAGCCCATTCCTCTTCACAGTAGTGTTGGACGAAATGACTAAGTCTATACAAGAGCCAGTCCCATGGTGTATGCTGTTTGCGGATGATATTGTCTTAATATCAGAATCTAAGACGATGCTTAACGAGAGATTAGAACAGTGGAGAGTAGCACTAGAACGCAGGGGCTTAAGGATAAGTCGCTCTAAGACAGAATACATGCATTGTAACTTTAGTGGTGAGGCCGAAGAGGACACCCAAATAAGTATACAGGGCATGGCGGTCCCCCGGACGGGTAGGTTCAAATACCTTGGCTCGTATATACAGGAAGACGGAGAGATACACAGCGATGTAGCACACCGTGTGCAATCAGGATGGTGCAAGTGGAAAGCAGCATCAGGGATTCTGTGTGATAAGAGGTTCCCACCGAAACTAAAGGGAAAACTATACAGAATGGCAGTACGTCCAGCTATGCTATACGGCACAGACTGTTGGGCCACAAAGAAATCGCACGAGAGACAAATGGAGGTCGCAGAAATGCGAATGCTGAGGTGGATGTGTGGACACACAAGATTGGATAGGATCAGAAACGACATCTTTCGCCAGAGGCTAGAGGTGGCATGCATCACAGATAAAATACGAGAGGGAAGACTAAGATGGTTTGGTCACGTGAAGAGGAGAATGATGGCGGCACCTGTTAGAGCAGTAGAGAACATCAGCGTAGAGGGTAGGAGGAGTAGAGGCAGACCTAGGTTGACTTGGGATGAGATTATTAGGCGAGATATGATAGACTTGCACCTCTCTGAGCACATGATCGAGGATAGGAGTGAGTGGAGGCGTCGAATAAAAATTAAGGACTTTTAGTGGATTTGTGGGTGGGACGGGTTTCGGTTACATGTGGCGGGACCTCCCGCGTCAGGTGTAGTTTTTCGTTCATCTACCTTTTTGGGTGTTACACGTCGCTTTTTATGATGTGCGCCATATCTAATTCTGTATGTGTTATTTACCTATGTGTTGTATGATATGTATTTATGATTGTTATGGGTACTGTCTTTGCTAACGAGTCGGGGGTCTCTTCGGAAGCGGCCTCTCTATCTCTCAGATAGAGGAAAGACTTGCCACCACATACCCCTCCCAGACCCTGCTTTTCAGCGGGATACACTGGGTATGTTTGTTTGTTTGTTACATGAATTTGCACATAAGTAACTGATATTGTGCATTAGTGAAATTGTATTAAGAAGCGGAACTAGGATTTTTTTTTGCTCTGAGGTCACTTTTTCCAGTTTTCACATGCATCTTAATTCGATGTCGGAATCTTCGGTCCAGGTTGGTCAGGTCACGTAGATATAAAACAATAATATTTTAAAACGGAAAAAATACAATTTACTAGAAAATGAAAAAAATCACTATGTTATAGTAGTTTTCTACGGGTTTTCATTTTCTAAAAACTATTTTATTACATTTGGGCTTAAGTGGTGATTATATTATGAACTTATTAGCTTTTACAAAAACAAGCTTCTAATTTAAGTTTTGGGTTTAAGAGTTTTTTTTAAATCTTTAGTTCAATAACTATGTTTGTTATGATTTATTTTACTATGAGGTCTGACCTTTTAAGTTAGTATGAGAGTCATAGTTTGAGAAATTCAAGCATTCACTGATGCATGAACTTAAACTAGGATAGTGGCCATAAAAAAGATGCCAATATAGGTAGCTTCATGCTAAGAGAAAATAAGTTATACCTAAGTACATGAATTTGCACACGAGTAAATAATATTGTGCATAAATTTAATTGTACCAAGTGATGGACCTATGATTTTTTTCCATTGATGTCACTTTTTCTTGGTTTTTGCAGGCATCTTAACTCGATCTCGGAATCTTTGGTTCGGATCGGTCATGTCACGTAAGTATAATATAGTAATATTCTAAAAACGAGAAATAAAAATACAATTTCACTAGAACATGTGTGTGTGAACCCTAAGCTCATTGACATGTATTCGTCCAGACATACCATTAGTAGTTGACCCGAGTCGAAAAACTCTTGCTCGAGATCATCAAATGACTAGAGCATGTCAGTTTGGAAAAACTCAGGGATTACATGCTCAATTTTAAGACGTAATGGATGTAGTAATGTGTTTCATGGTTACACTAAGTTCAATAAGCTCGTGGGCCATTGGTGTGTGCTGCGGGAAGCTTATCAAGGTGAGTCTAATTATCTCCTTTTTTACTTAATATTTTGGGCCTATATTCGAGTTGTGTAAGTGGTTTGTGTAAAATGTTTTCATGTGTGCCTGTAAGTTAAATTGTCCATGGCGAGTTAGCATACCATAGGTTAGGTACGTTCGACATGGGTCATTGTTAGCCACATGCAAATCATTTAGGTGAGTAGACAAGTTCACTTAGAACTACTGATCACCTCGCACATATGTGCACTTAGTCGGATCGTATATATGTAAGAAATAGGAAGGCCTCACTCTCAGGTTGTGGTTGTGTTGTGACGTTGAAAGGATTACACTTGGAAGCTGATGCAACCAAAGAGCTCTCAGCATGCATGCATGAAGTACAAGGAAGTTACTTTGGAAGATTTTATTCAACTCAGTGAATTATGCTAAGTATAAAATCTTCCGAAGCCAAAAGTCCATATTTTTCAATGCCAAAGATGAAGTCTTCCGAAGCTTCAAAGACTAAGTCTTCTGAAGCCAAAGACTGATTTCTTCCGAATACAGAGTAGACATGCTTTCTCTGATCAACTTTTAACAAAAGCTGAACTACTTTCCGCTGCCATCTCTGAATATTTACCAACTTAGATGAGTTGGTGAAAAGTTGTCAAACTGTAGATTAAGGTGTTGTGTCTATGACTTTCTGCTTTTGTACTTTAATCCTTTTTTAATATATTAAGATATGAGCTATGGCATGTCATAGTCACAAGTCAAAAGACAGTTTGTCTGTTGACTCTACATTGATCTTGTTGTCTAGATTAGTGTTTCTAGTTGGCTTCAAAGTATGGCCGATTGTAGAATGTAGTATAAAGTATATTAAGTACTTGTATTTCTATTATGCTTTGTAACACTTGTAAAAAGACTTGAGAGCAATATACATCATTCTTGAAAACCAATATTATCTTGTTCTTGTTCTTATTCTGTCTCATTTATTTTTGTTCTTAGTATCATCACCGTAAACCCGGTTGCCTATTTGATCTATTAAGCATTATATGTCTCTCTTCATTGTGAAACTGTTACATTGACCCCCTTCACCAGTCCTACAATTGGTATCAGAGCATTTTAGGCTCTTGATTGTATGATCTCACAATCTTAAATTCCTTTAGTTTCATAAAACACTTAACAACTCAAATGGTAACTCTTACCAAGGCTGATATGGAAACCGGTACCATGGCAAAATCTCCACTAATCACTCCAGATGACTTTGATACTTGGTGCCAAACAATGAAAGGCTTCATCAAGTCTCAAGACAGAAGGATGTGGGGATCTGTTGTCTCAGGACTTCATGTTCCATGCACCACTTTAGCTGCTGGTGGTGGTGGTATGATTCCAAAGAAAGTGACTGACTACTCAGAGGAAGACTTGAAGAAAATTGATGCTGATCAGAATGTCATGACCGCTCTACAAACTACTTTTCCTTACTTAATCTATAGAGGCTTTAAGAAGTGCAAGACTACAAAACAACTCTTAGATGCACTGAATCTTATGTATTGAGGGGTCTAATAAAGCAAAAGAAAAATAAGAAAGACCTCTTAAAGCAATAGTTTGAGAACTTCACCTACAAAACAGGAGAAACCATGACTCAATAATACTTCAGGTATGTTGAGGTTATGGATACTCTAATGGATGTTGGAGTAAATCTTGAGAACATGGACATTATGAGAAAGTTCATGTCCTCTCTTCCCAGATAATGGACACATTATTGTGTGGTCATTAAGAGGACTGGAAACCTCAAGACCCTAACTCTCAAAGAGTTATATGATATCCTCAGTGGATACTAGATGGAGATAAACATGCAAAGTCCACCTGGCAACTCTTCCAACAATCAACAAACTTCAGCCCTTCATGCGGTTGAAATGGATTACAGAGAACCACAACATCATCTCATCTGCTATACTGAAAACTCACAAAAGGGTCCTTTAATCACCATCCTAGAGACACCAACGGAGAGGTACATCCAAGAAAGCCCATTTCAAGAGACAAACTCTTCTTAAGCCTTTGTGTTTGCTGATGAAACTCTCTATTCACTCTTGAAGACTTGGATTGCATCCATCCAGATGATCTGGAGTACATGGAGATAGTCCAGCAGATGGATCTTCTCACTTACAGTGCCAAGAAGTTCTATAAGAGGACATGTAGAAAGTTTCCCAGCAATATAACCAGTGAAAAGTTTGGAATGGATAAAAGCAAGGTAAAGTGTTACAATTACAACCAAATGGGACACTTTGCTAGAGAGTGCAAGGCACCAAGAACAAATGGTGGCCAAACACTATCTAGACCAAACTATACTGATGGAGCTTCACAGATTAAGAAGCCCAAGCAGCAAGCTGCAGTTACTGTTGAAGAAGAAGGCTTTGACTGGAGCTTTCAGGTTGAAGATGCTTCTCCAAACCAAATACTGATGGCTGATCATGAAGAAGTCAAGGTATTAGAACTTGGAAATGAGATCTGACCTTGAGTCCTTAAATATCTTAAAAGCTGATTTTAAAAGAGCTGAAAATGATTATAAACTTACGATAGAAGATCTAGAGAAAACCATTTCAACTCTTAAGCATGAGCACACAAACTAGATGAAGCAAATTAAAGATCTTATTACCAAGTTAACTGAATGCCAGGCTGAGCTTGTGATCAGTAAACTAGGGCAAAAAATATGTTCTTGAAGAAGAGACCTTCAAGAACATTATATCCTCATCCTTACATGCAAAGATTTATTATCAGAATAAGCAAGGAATGGGATAGACTGAGATAGGTCCTCCACACACTCTGCTATCTTTAAGATCTCCAAGGTGTGGAACTTGTCAAGATGAGCTTCCTTTTATAGACCCCATTCAAGAAGAGAATGATTATAAAGAGGAGATAGTGAAGGATGGATTTGAGGTGAGTTAAGAAGATCATCCTAAGAAGAGTCACTATTCTTCTGAGGAAAGGAAAGAACCAGGATGACCAAGTATAAGTGGAAGAAATTATTTAGAGCAGTCAAAAGAAAGTCAAAGAAGGCTTAAATATCAAGGCCACCTTCAATTTTAAGTAGAAACAAGTCTTTATCTCTGCTAGATTTTAAGTGGTGAAGACTACAGACTTAACCATGGACTCTAGTACCAGGAGTCATAGTTCATGTCCAACTCATCCTTGTGACGAGAAGAGGACTTATCAGCTGTGCACCACTACTGCACATCCTGAACCATCAAGTGCCAAAAGCAAGCCTCACCCTAAGAAGCCTGCTACATCATCTATGAAGATGAAGATGGAAGTGGAGAGTGATCAAGCTCAACTTTCTACTCAAAAAAAGACTCTCAGAAGGAAGCCAACTGAATACATCATGTGTGGTAGTACTTCTCATTTTGCTTAGGATTGTATCTACAATCCTAAAAGTAATATCCATATGACCAAGAAGAAGACTTCTAGAAAGAAGAAGAAGATAGATTCAGAAGGAAAATCTCTTCCTTTTAGAAGCTCCAAAGTGAAGAAGAAGACAAATGAAAACTTGCCTTTGGAAGAAAATTTGGTCTTGGAAGAAAGGAATGCTTCCGAAGTACTAAAGTCTACTATAGTGGATGCAAACTCTTTCGAAGGTCCAGTCTCCAAACATCTAAACTTCTAAAGTGTTTAAGGTCTCTAAAGATGGTGTGGAAGATAAAAGAAGACCACCTGACTAAAAGTTTTTCATCAACGATAGCTAATGATCATCAGAGCTTGAAAATAGGATCAACTACTGTTGCATTGTCTTTAATTCACTTTGACAAGCCTAAGACCAACAAGGCTTGTGTTTCCAAATGTAACTAATCATCTCTTTTTGTGCAGGAACAACTAAAGACCAAAGGAAATGTATGGATCATTGATAATGGTTGTTCTAGGCACATGACAAGCAATGGCTCTTTGCTTTAAAACTTTGAGAAAACTGATGGAGGGCTAGTTACTTTTGGAAGAGATTCAGGTGGTTACATTACTGGAAGGGGCAGGGACATAAATATTAAGCTCAACATTAAGAAGGTAAACTTTTTCAAGGAGCTTAGATATAATCTATTAAGTGTATCCTATTTTTATGATCAGAGACATAACATGCTCTTCACTGAGAATGAGTTCATTATTCTCAAGCCTAAGATGGTCATTCCTCAAGAGCATATCTTGCTCAGAGGCCGCAGGAAAGAGAGCATGTATAAGATGGACTTACAGAAAAGATCCCCTTTAGGAGAAGTTTCTTGCTTTCTATGTAAAGAAAATAGTGATGAGTCTTTCCTCTTGCAAAAAAGAATGTTCCATGTAAGCTTTAAAAATATGAATAAATTAATTAAGAATAATTTGGTAACTACAATGCTAAAGAAAGAGTTTACAAGTGATAACCATTATGTTGCATGTCTAAAAGGAAAGGAACACAAAGTGTCTCACAAGCTAAAGGAAAGAAACTCCATCTCTACACCCTTACACTTATTACATACGAATCTCTTTGGCCCCACCAGTATAATGAGTCTAGGAAGGACCACTTATTGTTTGATGATCATATATGATTTCATAATATTCACTTGGGTCTTCTTCCTTAGAACTAAGATGAGACTCCTGAGTTCTTGAAGAAATTCATTTTGAAAATTAAGAATCAATATGATCATAAGGTCTAAACCATAAGATGTAATTAAGAAACTGAATTCAATAACCAAATCTTTGATGGTTTTGTGATGAAAAGGATATTACAAGACAATATAGTGCTTCGAAACTCCTCAGCAACATGATGTTGCTGAGAAGAGAAGCTGGACACTTATTGAAACTGCAAGAACCATGTTATCTGACTCTAAACTACCCATCACCTTCTGGGCAGAGGCAATTAACACTTCCTACTAAGTGCAAAATAGAGTTTTAGTAAGACTCATAGTAAGACTCCTTATGAGCTATGGCATAAAAGGACACCTTCCATTGGTTTTGTATGATCATTTGGATATGCTTGCACCATATTGAATATCAAAGATCAAGTAGCCAAATTTGTTAAGAAATCAGATGATGGACACTTTATTGGATACTCTTCCCAAACTAAGGCTTATAGAGCATACAATCTCAGAACTAGAGTAGTTGAGGAGTCAGCCAATGTGCCTTCAATGAGCACACTCCTAGTGTGAAAGGTTCTGGTCCTGATTGGATGTTTGATCTTGATTTAGTTACCAACTGTTTTAACAAATCTTGTGAAGATGTTTCAGGATCTACATGTAACTTATCAATAGGAGATCTAGACCCAAGATTTAAGCTGAGAAAACCAAGCAAGAAAACTACTTCAGCTCTAGTGGTAACTAACCCTGCAGATGGAAATCCTATCAGCACAACCATGACAAATTCAGATGATACATCTGAGGTGCCTACAAATTCCAGTACAAAGGCACATCACTAAAATGAAGGAGTTTCTAATGTAAGAGGAAATGGAGGTGGTGATAGTGATCAAGATTTTCTTTATGCTGATAACCACTCCATAGAAGATAACATCAATGATGTGACATACTCATTGGATCAAGATTCTCTTGATAAGTGTGTTGATGTGTTGGATGACACTGCATTGCCAAATGTGAATTTCACAATTTAGATTCAACATGTTGTGATTCCTCACTAAGAATCCACAAGTCACAATCCACTACAAACATCATTGGAGATGTTGAGACAGGGGTGAGAACAAGAGGATAAACCCATGAGAAAAATATTTGTCTATACTCTTGTTTCTTATCTCATCCCCAAAGATAGAGGAAAGACTCGCCACTAACTACCCCTCCCGGACCCTACTCTTGAGTGGGATATACTGGGTATGTTTGTTTGTTTGTTTGTTTTGTCTTGTTTCTTATCTCAGATTGAGCCCAAGAAAGTTGATTAAGCTTTAAAGGATGGAAGTTGGGTTTAAGCAATGGAGGAAGAGCTGATTCAATTTAAAAGGCAAAAGGTTTGGAACCTGTGTCCTCTTCCTTAAGGGAAGACCACAATAGGTTCCAAGTGGGCTTTTAGGAACAAGAAAGATGATAGAGGACTTGTCATAGAAAACAAGGCAAGACCAGTTGTTCAAGGAAACACACAAGAATAGGGGATTGACTACATAGATGTTTTTGCTTTGGTGATAAGACTTGAAGCTCTTAGGATATTCCTTGCTTTTTCTATATTCAAGAATTTCAAGGTCTACTAACTTGATGTCAAGTGTGCTTTCTTATATGGGGTGATTGATGATGAAGTGTATGTCAAACAATCTCCTGGCTTTGTAGACCTAGATCATCCTGATTATGTCTGCAAGCTTGACAAAGCTCTTTATGGGCTGTATCAAGCTCCAAGAAAGTGGTATGAAACACTATCTTAGTATCTTTTTCAGCATGACTATAAGAGGGGCACTATTGATGGAACACTCTTTATTAAAGAAACATGGAATAACTTGGTGCTGGTTCAAGTTTATGTAGATGATATTATCTTTGGGTCATCTAATCCAAAGCTCTACAAAGAATTTGAGAAGTTGATAAAGAATAGATTTGAAATAAGTGGTATGGGGAACTTTACTTCTTTCTAGGAATTCAAGTGAATCAGGCTGACAATGAAATCTTCATAAATGACTCAAAGTATGTATAAGACATACTCACTAGATTCAACTTGACTGAATGTAAGGTTGCAAAGACCCCTATACCAAGAAACCACTCCCTTGGACCTGATCTTGAGGGTGTGTGTGTGGATGAAATCTACACATAGCTATCATTAGGTCTCTTATGTATCTCACAACTAGCAGGCCTAATATTATGTTTGCTACATATATTTGTAGAAGATATCAAGCCAACCCTAAGATGTCACACCTAGTTGCTATCAAGAGGATTCTTAGATATCTCCAAGGTGCTCCAAAATTAGGCCTTTTCTTTTCAAAGAATTTTGACTTTAATCTGTATGCTTATACTGATAGTGATTATAGTGACTTTAATATGACTACAAAGTCTGCATTTGGGGGATGTCAATTCCTTGGTGGAAGGATAGTCTCTTAGCAATGCAAGAAGCAATTCTGTGTGTCTACATCAACTACTGAAATTGAATACATTACTGCTGCTAGCTGCTGTGCTCAAGTTCTTTGGATTCAAAACCAGATGGTGGACTATGGATTTATCTTTAAAGAGACTCCCATCCATATAGACAATAATAGTGCTATTTCTGTTACAAAGAATCTTGTGCAGCACTCAAAGATAAAAACATCAACATCAGGTATCATTTGATTAGAGATAATTTTGAAAAAGGATTGATAAAACTAGTCAAAGTTAAGACAAATGAACAATATGCTGATATGTTTATAAAAGCTTTTGATTAGCAGAGATTTAAGTATCTTGTATAAGCTATTGGGATGATTAACTTTGAGTAGATTTTTTTAAACTAAACTCACGATTATTTTTAAAATATGTGTGTCTTAGGTTGCCTATTTCATCACATATATAACCCCAGTTTACCTTGGAAGAAATTTTTCAAAATGATATTTCTTAGAATTCTGAAAATTTAAGATATATTTTCTCTCGAAAGACATTAAGTTGTCTTCAGAAGAATACTATGTTTTCAAATCTAATAACTATTTCTAAGACAATTACCTTCGAAAGAAATCTTGATATATCTTTCGAAGCTTAAATAAGCTTCTACATACTTATATGTTTTGAAGGATAATTTTCTTCTGAAAGAAATTAAGCCTCGGAAGCTTTATTCTCTTATGAATAGAACTTCTTATTTTTCATCTCTTTCGAAACCAGATTTATCTCTGAAGTAAAAATACTTTAAGTATTTTTCTTTTGAAGCAAAATTTTTATCAAACTAAGGAATATCTTCTGAAGTCAAAACTTCTGAAGACAAATTACATTCAGAAGATTTTCAACTTCCAAGAAAACTACCTTTTTGGGCGCTTTTTCAGAGATGGGACCGACATCCGGATTTTAAATTTTATCATTTTGCATTAACTTTGTCTCAAATCCTGTTCATATAAATATACATTTAATGGTTCCCCCTCTTTCACTTTCTTCTTCATCTACAAATTTCCTAACCTAAATTCATCCACAACCGCCTTTGTTCTTACCTTTCTTCATCACAAAGCCACTCACAAAGGGCCAACCCTGATCCACAAAACAAACCTGATTTCTCCGTTCAACTACACACGCAACACAATCAGGTTGCTCTGTTAGCATATGATAAAGATCCCGGTTTCTCAGATGTTTGATGATTCTTAGCTCTATCCAACTAGTTCACCTCCTTCACTATAGACCCTCCATTGTATGAAGACAAGCTTTGAGAGTTCTGGAGGAAATGCCAAGTGGTCATCATGGACAGGGAGAAGGCAATGTCTGCCACAGTGCAGGGCATGACAATTTTCGTCACTCCAGCTACCATAAACACTCATCTGAGGTTGGATGATGAAAAAGGAGAATCATCCTTCCTAAAATCTGCAGTGAACCAGTCTTTTAGGCAGATGGGCTATGAAGGGGATTACTCTATAAGAACCTTCAGAAAAGGGAAGGTCTCCTCTCAGTGGAAGTACCACCTCCATGTTGTCATTCACTGTCTATCGAACAAGCATGGAAGTTGGGTTCAAATTCCAGAGGACCTTTCCTACATAGTCTATGGAATGGTTCAAGGGGTCAAGTTTAGGTATTCTTAATTTGTATATACAAATCTACTTATGAACTTAGACTCTTTAGAGTATTACATGTTCCCTAGATATGTTCAACACATTCTTAACTGTGAACTGGGCTCACAGTTAAGGAGAAAAGGTAATATTCTTAAAATGGGTCAGATGCCCGACATCTTATGAGAAAACCCACTATGGGCTTCTTAGGAGTAGAAATAGCCCTGGTCTTAAAAATGTTAGAGCTCATTGCTCAAGGTGAGAACTTGAAAACAAAGCCAATATTGAACCCACACCTTTTACACCTGCACCACCCACACAACCACAAATAACCCTCACTTACTCAAGAAGATCCAAACAAACCCTGCTCAAACTACTCAGGTTGTGCAGGCCCCCAAATACTTACTCACACAGAAAGAAGTGGACACTAGAGCTCCCACTTCTCCTGAGGAGCAAACCACTCCCATTACTTGTTTGATTAGTGCTGAGGTTCCTCATGCTCGACCTGATAAGCTCACAATACCAACACCAGCTTAAGCATTCACTCAGAGTCTCAAAACTCTAGTGAACAACCTTCAGGGAAAAGCTACCATCCCTAACCTTTAGACCTTAACAACCAATCATAAACCTTGAATCCTATAATGATGAAGACATGGGATTGATTGAGTACCATGCGTCTCTCTTCTCCACCCCTACTCAAGGAGAGATGAGTGCTCCTGACTCACACATGTCTAGCCCAAATCATCCACCCCCAACTGAGGTGGACCTCCCTGAACCTGTTCAGGAGGTCCATATGGAAGAGGCTCTCACTCCTGCAAGTAGTTACATTATTAAGACCTTAACCATGGCAACCCAGCCCGTTGACACTTCAGCTGAAGCTGTCATAGTGCAGGGGAAATCCAACAGCCAAGAACTCAATACTGGTGATTAGGAAGAAGACTTTGGTGCTATTCTCTCACCCCCATGATTCTTTTAATAATGATGAGGGGAGTATGCAACTAAAGGTGCACGAATTGACCAAAAATTGCACCTATTTAGTTTCAAAGGTAAGTCATCTGGAATCTTAGGTGGCTCTCTTACAAAGAAGGGTCAATGGCCAGCAACTTGAGATCACCGATCTCAAGGGAAAGTTAGCTGAGAGATCCCTCAGGAGAACTCAACCAGGGCCATAAGAACCTATGGATGTGGTGGACCTAACCCTTAGCTCCCCTGTGCAAGAGGATGATGCTACCAAAATAGGGAGAAAGTCCTACTTATAATCACAGAACCTAGGAGTTCCTCCTAAAGTATGGACATAGAGGATTTACCGCCCTCACTTGAAATTGTTCATACTCAACAACCTCCTCAGGTCCATATTGATGTGGACTCACTAATTCAAAGGTTGTTGAGGAGGGTATTCCAAGGGCTATGTCTACCCCATCCTATGATGCTAAGAATAAAATACTAGGATGAAGGTATGATGCTGATAGGAGAGCCTTGATACTCTTTAAACTTCAGGGGTAGTAAGAAGTCTTCAATTTTTAGACCTTGAAGTACTATGCGAGTCTTCCTCTAGTTCACATGCCATTTGCCAAAACAAGACAAAACAAGTAAGCTGACAGACTAGCTTAGAGGATTCAAGATAGGGTGGTTGAAAAGTTTAGACTGATAACCTTCTTAAATAGATAGAGGCTAGCAAACAATGTTATTGGTCAACTGGATGCTGAGGTGGACCCTAAGATTAGCTTCAAAGGAGAAACCTTAGAAAAAGGCCCAGTGGTAGAGTCTGTGAACCTTGAGACAAAAACTGCTTCAACATGCTTTACCCTCAGTGAGGCACCAGCTGGTGAACAAGCTTCACAACCTCTCTCTGGCTAGAGCTCAAGTGCGGAACCAAGCAATGAAGGCCAAAGCTCTCTCCACCCTGAGTCACCTAAGCCTATGAGTGACAAAGGGAAAAGGAAACCGACTCCTGAGGAGATTGAGGAAGAGGAAAGAGAGTGGAAGATGAGGCTAAGGGGAGAGAGTTCAAGAGAGACCCCACGCTTCATAGAAGCTGCAATCAGGGCCTTCCCCTAGCCAAACACTCAAGATGATGAGTTAAGGGCAACCAGATTAAACTAATTGGACACCAGAAACTACAACATAAATGAACATGTCCCTCTTCCCTTAGCAGAGTTAAAAGAACTGGCTGGCACTGAGTTGTCAAAGGAGAGAAAGGAGGTTAAGGATGCAGAATTGCTCCTTAAAATCAAAGAGGAAAGGAGAATGAAGAGCCTCTACAAACAAGCCCACACTCTCTCCTCATTTCAAGTAAGTCTTGAGAAAGAGGCTGTGGCAATTGAGCAACCACCTCAGGTAGACAGGGAAAAAGATAGGCAGAATATGATAACATACCTGAGTGCCACATGCCTCTATCAAGTTGAGGTTAAATTTGAACCACAAGATCCTAAAGTTCAACTAGTTGACAACACAACCTGGACCTAGTGCTGGACCATAACCAACTTCATCTTCTGATTCACAACAGGGTCCTAATCCCTCTCCTTCTGAACCTGTGAAGGTAAAGAACCCAACTGAGGAAGACCAATAAGAACTACCTGGTGCTAAAGGCTAGTCTCCTCAGTTAAAATCTGGAAAAAGGAAGAAAAGGATGGCTGTATAAAGGAACAATAAGAAGAATAAGAGATCCAAGGCATCCACCTTTTCACATCAGGATGAGTTAGAGCATCCTGAGGTTGCTCAAGAAGAGGTTGCTCAACCAAGTCCAACTAATGTAGAGCCACTTGCTGCTGGGAGACCCATCTTGTCTTGGATGTTTGCTACAATCCAGACATATAGTATGTCAGTAGAGATCATGGAGGTCAAGATATCTATTTCTGGCAAGACATACTTGACCTTTCTCTTCATGATCACCATGACATGAGTAGATAATATGAGAGTCTAAGGGATCCTGAACAAATGATGAAAAAGGGTATGGTCTTGATCCTATTAAGGAGTGTCAACATATATGGATCAAGACTTAAGGATCTCTTCTGTTTTGGTATTACCAGCCTAGGGAGAGTTTGTAAGGATTACACTTAGAGGCTTTTGCAACCAAAGAGCTCTCAGCATGCATGAAGTATATGGAATTTACTTTGAAATACTTTATATGACTCAGTGAATTATGATAAGTATAAAATCTTCCAAAGCCGAATGTCCATATCTTCTAAAGCCAAAGATGAAGTCTTCCGAACCTTTAAAGACAAAGTCGTCCAAAGCCAAAGTCGTCCAAAGCCAAAGACTGATTTCTTCCGATAACAGAGAAGACATGCTTTCTCTGATTAACTTTTGACAAAAGCTGAACCACTGTTCGCTGCTATCTCTGAAGACTCACCAACTTAGATGAGTTGGTGAAAAGTCCATACTTTTGTCAAAGTGTCGATTAAGATATTATGTCTATAACTTTCTACTTTTGTACTTTTATCCTTTTTGTAATATATTAGGATGTAAGCTATGACATGTCATAGTCACAAGTCAAAAGACAATCTGCCTTTTGACTCTATAGTGATATTGTTGTCTAGATTAGTGTTTCGAGCTGGCTTTTAAAGTATGGTCGGCTGTAGGATGTAGTATTAAGTATCTCAAGTACTTGTATTTCTATGATGCTTTGTAACACTTGTTAAAGAACTTGAGAGCAATATACATCACTCCTGAAAACTAATATTATATTGTTCTTATTCTTGTTCTGTATCATTTACTTGTGTTTTTAGTATCATCATCATAAGCCCGGTTCCCTATTTGATCTCTTAAGTGTTTTAAGTCTCTCCTCACTGTGAAACTATTGCATTGACCCCCTTCACCGGTCCTGCAGACGCCAGTCATTATGATTTAGTGGGACTAGGCAAGTCAGTTAATGAATCTGAAAGGACTGTTGATGCACCTGACCTTGTGTGTTGTTGAAGGGTTAGGTTTTGGTTGGCCCGGGTGCCTTTAACCTACCCACCATCATTTTCGTAAAACCCGAAGTGACATATATGTTATGTGAACACTATCCAGCAACATGCCATTGCTTAGTGAGACCTGATCAGCTAAAAATTACTTATACACATCATTATGTTATGTTGGCCGTTTGCTTTGGATTCATTGGTTATGAATCACCAACAACGTATTTGTAGATGTGTTTTAGGTCGTGATGTAAGTTGTGCAGGAAGTGTTGGAACAAACTAGCTAGATCAAGGAGACTTAGTTGTTAGATTTGAACAGAGATTTTAAATCCACTTAGGGTAGTACGATCGGATGATCAACCTAGAGATTCAACTCATCTATTGTGCTAGAGGCTGGATAATGATCCTATTGGTAGATAAAAGATTCTTTCATGCAGTCATCAATCATAGTGGTGCTATAGTAACGAGTAGCGTTGTGGGAGCGATAGGCGATGTGGGAGCTGCTAACAGGGCAAGCACAACTAGAGTCACTAGATCTACTACAACAGATGAATTCGACGAATTAGACATCACATCTTCTTGCCCAGAATCCGTCTCGGTATATGATTACAACTGGCTACTGGATGGTATT
Source organism: Flaveria linearis (assembly GCA_024085815.1). Lineage (NCBI taxonomy): Eukaryota > Viridiplantae > Streptophyta > Magnoliopsida > Asterales > Asteraceae > Flaveria > Flaveria linearis. The sequence goes on from CM044010.1 coordinate 73,855,832, forward strand.
TCCTAAGGCACTCATTCAAAATTAGAGGTGATTACATGTGCAGGTGAAGGAACGGGAAGGGCGTTAGAAGACATAACTTAAAATAAAATTTATAAGTAGTTTTCTTCTAGTAGGCAACAATCAAATGGCAAGCATAACAAATATTCAAACACACAGAACATACACGTATAATCATGCAACCATATCCTTTTATGCATTCTACATGTAAGTTTTAAGGTTATAGTCTAGGTTAAGCATTCAAGCTAATTCTTTATAACCAATGGATCTGATACCAATATATCATAACCCCGCTTATAGAAGAAAAATGAGGATGTAATGAACGAGATCATCGTAACATATTGATTGACAATAGAGATGTAATAAATGATATGAAGTTTATGTTTCATGATGGCACATGACACAATAAGAGACTTGTGTTGTGGTTTGTCATTTCCAAAACAAACATAGCCAATAGTAAAACATGTTCACGTCCCACATCTACGGACAAGACTTGGGCAAACACGCTCGAAAGAAAAAAATGTAAACAAATAGTTTCACAAACATGTAAAGTCTAAACCATAAGAAATAATCTATCTATGATAAATGTTCTTAATGGACTCACTAAGGTTCTTGCATCCACTATCATCAAACATTGTTGTTGCCTGAGAAAAAATATTCTAAAAGGTCAACACTTAGTTGATGAGTTCGCATGTTTAATATAAATCAACTATCCTATGTTCTAGTTGGTAGGACATATGTGGAATTATAAGTAAATAGAATCATTTGCAGACATGAATTTCACAACTAAGCTTAACAACGTACACACAGAACCTGCTGAATTATATTCACCCAAGAGTCTGTTTATGACTACTGTTGGTTCTAGCTACCGTACCAATAAACGAGGATGGGGGTGTCGACCTAATAGTACTACTGATACCTTTCACTCGGGTCCAAAACAAAGTTATATAGTTTTAAAATAAAAAAATCACATAGAAATCCCATGCACATACCAGATTACAACTTACAAACAAACCACGTAATAGTCCAAAAATGTATAATCACAACATAAAACAGTTTTGAGCATTCTCAAAGACCTAATAATAAATTATAACACACACAGATCCAAAAACAACTATTAAATACCCAATAATGAATAATAAAACTTATAAAGACGCTTTATACATTGGTACAATATTTTCTTTGATTTAGGGTTGGTTAGGGTTGTTTGCATGATTTATTCTAGTTACTTACTTCTAAGACACATATTTATTCTATATATATTGACAATTATGCATGTAAATTAAATCCATACTATTTCATTTGTACTAACACACACACACACACACTCATAAAAGTAATTTGCCAACACTTATGACTCAAGCATGCATATAGCCAATAAGCATCTCATGCTATCATAAACATACATCTTTGATTCACACACACCCAACACATACCATTCATATATGTATAAACACCTACATAACACACCACTCACTCATATGCACAACTAAAACTACCCTTAACACACATAAAAACCCACAAACACAACAACCATCAGTGTGTTGGTTCACTTAGTAGACAAACACCCCTACACACATTTCAACCCCCACACCCACTCATACACCAAATTTATATAGACAAATTCCTCACACACATTAATCACACCATACATACCATACATGTATACATATAAACTCACGCACCTACCTACCTACACACATACATACACAGGTTATGCATACACACACACACTCGATCCATATCAATCATAAACACATACATATGTACATAGACCAGACACACACACACACACACACACTCAACCCTCACATACACACATACACACTGTTATATATATGTGTATATATATGTATATATATGTGTATATATATGTATATATATATATATTTATGTTTAGCACACATACATACAAGCTCTTTCACACAAACACACACATATATATTAATATACATATTTATATATTGACATACACATCAGCTGAAGGCTACTGTGCTTGTCTCGATCACTATACACAAACAACCACACCACACTCTTATCGCCTTTCATATGTGTACCCACCACGGCATCTCATACTGGTTACTCAAACCCATCACACAACCCAAAACAAGAACATAAACACATTCGCAATCAGTAGTTCCAGAGGAAATACCTACGTTACAATGTCACAATGAAATAACAAGAACAATTGCTTAATAACTCTTATCTCTAGTGATAATGGCTTTGGATGGTTGTTCACAACCGGGGGGGGGGGGTCAGTCGAAGGTGTAGCCATAGTTAGGGTTTGCTTGATAAGATAATAATATATTTGCACTTATACCCTCTAAACAAAATGATTTAGTTCCTTATATTTAATTAAATGTCATAATAAGCCTATACTTTTGTTTTTCATTATTGTTTAACCCTAAACTTTTAATATAGCTCTCAAATAATAAAAGCATATGTCACCGATTTAAAATATAATGGTTGTGAGTCGTAAGTATGTTACAACGTGACTTGAGTCTTGGCTAAATAATATGACATTTAAATTAACTCAAACCCAAACAAGTGATAGATCTATGCTAGTGTAACGAAACTACAAAAGGTTCCAAACAAAGTTATCAATTCATATGATCTGAAAAGCTAAATAATATGACATTTAGATTAATTCAAACCCAAACAAGTGAGAAATCTATGCTTGTGTAATAAGACACTTAAGCCCCCCTATAAGTTAAAATAATGAATCAAGGCAATCCCAAGAAACCCAATAGTGGACATCCATAAGGGTTATGCCAACAAAATCTTAATGCAACAATGTAGATGAAAAATACTAGAGCAAGATACATCAGTTATACTACACCTAATATGGCATGAAGATCATAAGAAATTTTCATAAAGCTTTAAGCCTTACCCATCGGTCCTAGTCTAATACTATAAGTTTTATAAATAAGTATTATAAATTATGTTTAAAGAAAGGTTTTCCACCATGAATGTTTTATACAAACACAGTTTTAAAACTTTAATCTAAAAGATTAAGCAATCACATCTTATGAAGAATGGTCATGTCTTGAAAAGACAAACATAAACACATGAGAATCCATATATTAAACCTGAAGATTTGCCAAGTATGCCTATTAAAAGCAATAAAATGCTTAGGTAAATAAACATGGAGATTAGAATAATGAAACCAAAATTTCATAGTGTATAATTTTTGTAAATGTTATTCTTGAACACTTGGATTATAGACTAGCCTTTTAATGTTAAAAATACTTTAGGAACAATAGAAATTAAGGTTCTAAGTAGTAGGTTTCAGACATGGAAGTTGTTGTGGGTGAAAATCTTGACCTATATACTACTTAGTATTCCAATGGCCAGGATATGCAGACAGGTTTAATATCGCAAACAATATACATGTATTATGCTAATAATTCTTTTTGTACACGTTTAATTATAACAATAACATGTATAACAGATTAAATTAACCCTTAGAAGTGGGAGAAAATGTTTAACAATAGTTTACAAATGTTCAAAGTCTCTTCCAACGTTCATGAAGACCGGTTCACCAAAGAATCCTGCTTTATCCGGGATATGGCTGAGGATATTGGTTGACCTTAGTTGCTAGGTTTTGCTATACAATAAGCCTGGATTGATTGATTTAGGCACTTGATTCATACTTAGCTTATCTTACTCTCTGCTACTAGCTTGCATACACTCAAACAATTATTGTAACACTTAGCATCGATCAATTCTAGCTCTCGATTGTACTTTTAGTTTCAAGTATTAATAAAATCGGTCGCCGATGATTTGTCAGGCGCCAAGGGGCTTTTTATGCCGGAGACTAATCTGATCAAGGGTTTTTCCCTTCCAAAAATCTTTTGGACCTTCTTTGCTTTTACTTGTTTATTTCTATGATATTCTGGTCGATATTCCGGTATTAGTTAGATATTGCAGTCAATATCCGATATTCCGGTATTAGTTAGATATTGCAGTCAATATCCTGAAATAGTACACTACCTCACTTTACTAATTTGTTCATAGATTACTTAATTTTGATATGGAAACACCATTGTTCCCTAGGACACTTAATTTGAATTCTGTAGGGTCCTATAGGGTGCAGGATGATGACATAATCTTGATAGAGGATGGCACAACTTGACCAACTGCTTGAACCAGGACTACAACCACAAGAGACATCAGATTTTCCTTAGGATTCTGCTCGGGATTGACCTTAGGGTTATCTTTGAGATATCCCGTAGGATCTTTTTTTGGAAACTTTACTGATGATATTTTTACGTATAGAAATGCTTCAGCTACTAATAGCTTTCAAACTGTGCAGGATACAGGGATGAGTACCGTAGTAGCTAGAAAGATCAAGAAGCTTAAGGATATGATCCCTAATGTAAAGTCCAGAATCTGATCGAACTCACTTCGTTTGATAGTTGCACTTGATAAAACGTGAAGACGGGTGCACACTCTAATCAAATCAACCGAGAGAACAAGATATTCAGCACAAAATCATTGTAATTCAAATGTATATAATGTGTCGAATGATTACAATGATAATCGATACAAGATCGATCTCACCCGAAGGTGGAAGAATCACAAACGTGATCTGCTCAATTGAGCGAAAACAAAACACACACTTAATTTTGAAGCTCTCGGTTGTTGAAATGTGCCACACACTCTAACTGTGCTCGCATGCACATATATATACATGCATGGAACTTTTTGCTTACAATGAAATAAATACACACACAGTTTTCGCATGACATGCATTGTCGCATGCTTCATTTTTCCAAGGGAATTATTGCATACGTGGACTTCCACTTTTCATCCTTATTTTCGCATGCATGCAGCTTTTTGCCTGACTTTCGTATGCATGCAATTTGTATACCTTTCGCATGCATGCATGCAACTTCTATTCGCGCGACTTTGTTGCTCAACATGCATATTTTCGCATGCATGTTGTTGTGCGAAATGATGTCACGAGACCTGCAACGATATTGTAATCCAAATGTTTAGTCCCTTACACCTAATGTGTCGAGTTTGATAAAGCCCGTACCAGAAGTATCCAAAGTTTGTCACAGAATATCCTACTTTGCACCACCAATATATGATGTGGAAATCCTAAAAAGATTTTAGACTCCTAGCATGAAGCTCTATGATGGTTCAACTAATCCAGAAGAGAATATTGCCTATTATAGGAAAAGGATGGAAAGCAATCCCATCCCTGTACATTTGAAGGAATCATGCCTGTGCAAAGGATTTGGATAAACAACCTAAAATGTCTGCTCAATCTCCCTCCTTATTCTATTACATCTTTTTTCTCATTTAATTAATATGTTTAATAGTCACTTTTCTTGTAGTAGAGCATTCAAAAGATTGACAACTTACTTGTGGGTGATCCAAACTCACGGGGAATCCTTGAGAGAATATGTCAACAAATTCAGCAAGGAAAATTTGGATATCCCTAACCCTTACATGCCAAGGGCGGTTCAAGCTTTCAAAATGGGCTTGCCGAAAGATTCTGCTCTGTACGAGGATCTTGTGATGAATGCTTGTAGGAACTTAGATAAAGTTAGAAAAAAGGCCATGAGGTTCATAAGGCTCGAGGAAGATAGAAAGATCTAGCAAAAGATCGATGGCTCCTCAGAATATGAACCCCAATAGAAAGTCAGAATCCTCTTCAAAATATTATCATTCCAATCCGTATTTCCATAATGATACCAAGAAAATAAACTTCATCGATGACAATGAGGATGATGAGGAGTATCATAAACTAAATGATTATGTTTTCTGTATCTATTTTCGAATTAATATATGCCATGCAAGGTTATGGATAAAAAGCTAGATGGCCCCAGAAAAACAAAAAGAATCCTGGTTGGAAGGACAAGTCCAAATGGTGTGCATTTCCTGAAGACTATGGTCATCTTGTTGAAGATTGCATTGCTTTGCGCAAGGAGATAAGTTACTTGTTGAGAAAAGGGCACCTGAAAGAGTTGCTGGGGAAGAAGGATAAGTCTCAAGATACTGATGGTAATCCTAACAAGAATCCCAAGAGGGTTACATCTCCTCCCCCAGATGCTTTGGTAGTCTATCTTATTTCAGGTGAATCCGACATATGTGGCACGACCTATTCTGCTACTAGAAGACTTGCAAAAGAGGTAAATCAGAAAAGGAGATATGCAAAACAACAAAGCTACTTTAACTGAAGGGAAAACAATATCCTTCGATGATGATGATATGGATAATGTGCATGACCTTCATCATGATGCAGTCATAACTTTATATATTGCTAACCATTTTATGCGAAGGATACTGATATATGGAGGAAGTTCCGTCAACATCATCTAGTTACAAGCTCTAAAGAATATGAATCTCCCTAATTTGGAAATCACCTTGAAATCCTAATCCTTGTAGGATTTAATGGAGAAACAAAAAGCACTATTGGAGAAATAAAGCTGCCAGTCTATGTAAAGGGAGTTAACTCTACGCAAAGATTTTGTGTTATAGATTATTTTTCTTGTCATAACATTATTCTAGGTAGGCCTTGGATCCACGAGATGAAAGTTGTGCCTTCAATGTATCACCAATGTGTAAACCTCCTTACACCTTGGGGGGGGGGTGGTCAAGATTGAAAGTGATCAGCAAGAGGCCAATAATTTCTACACCACTTCTGTGAAAGCATCAACTCAAAACAAGGGAACATAGCAATTACAGAAGATGCTTCGAGATATGTTGGAAAATACTAAACAAGATATCCAACATGACGCAAAAGAAATATATTTAAATCCCAATGATACACAGATAAAAATATTGATAGAAGGGAATATTCCTCAGGATATTATGCAGGATATGATCTCCTTCCTAAAGAAGAGACGGAGCATGTTTACCTTGAAACATGAAGACATGACATGTATCACCAAAGATATTATAACTCATAAACCTAGTTTGGATGACAATTGCCAGCCAATTCATAAAAAGAGGAAGAAATTTGTACCTAAAATAAATCAAATCACCTAAGAAGAAGTAGACAGATTGCTAAAATCCAAGATGATTTGGAAAGTCAAGTTCCTAAGATGGCTAGCAAATGTGATGGTGGTACATAAGAAGAAAGGAAAATGGAGTGTGTGTGGACTACATTGACCTTATCAAAGCTTGTCCAAAAGATCCATTCCTACTACCACATATTGATTCCACGGTAGATGCTATGGCTAGCCATGAAGTGCTGACATTCACGGATGCCTCTTAAGGTTTCCAGCAGATTCAAATAGAGCCTTCAGATCAAGAAGGTACCGCTTTCATGACTTCAATAGGTATTTATTATTATATTGCCATGCCTTTTAGTCTTAAAAATGCAGGTGTAACATACCAAAGGGTGGTCAATAAGATGTTAAAAAACAAGCAGGGGAACACCATGGAGGTTTACATAGATGATATGGTAGTCAAATAAAAGAGAGCTGAGGATCATCTTTGGGATGTTGGAAAAGCTTTCAATATCCTGGGCCAGTTCAATATAAAGCTGAATCCTGCCAAGTGACATTTTTGAGTGGGGGAATAAAGTTTTTAGGATATATGGTCACAAAAAGATGAATAGAGGCCAGCCTAGAACAGATCATGGCTATTATGAACCTAAAATCCCTAACTAATGTCAAGGATATTCAAAGACTAAGTAGAAGAGTTGTGGCTCTTAATAGCCTTGAATATCATGATAAACATCTAATTGAGAGCATGTTACTCGAGTTCATGAAGACCGGGTCACCAAAGGATCCCGATATTTCGGGGATATGGCTGAGGATATTGGTTGATCTTAGCTGCTAGGTTTTGGTATAAAATGAGGCTGGATTGATTGATTTAGACACTTGATTCATACTTAGCTTTCACTTACTCTCTGCTACTAGCTTACACACACTCAAACAATCATTATAACACTTATCATCGGTCAAATTTATCTCTCGAGTTGTACTTTTATTTTCTAGTATTAATAAAATTGGTGGCCGACAAGTTGTCAGGAACCAAGGGTTTTTGGTGCCGGAGATCAAACTGATCAACGGTTTTTCCCCTTCAAACAATCGTTTGCCTTTGATTTTCTTTGCTTTTACTTATTTATTTCTATGATATTTTGGTCGATATTCTGGTATAGATTTGATATTTCAGTCAATATCCTGAAATAGTACACTGCGTCACTTTACTAATTTGTCCATAGATTACTTAGGTAATTTTTGACCAAAACAATAATATTCGGGTTTTTTTCCCAAAATGGTGTACTTAGAGGTTTTACCAAAATAGTGTAATTGAAGAATATTTACCAAAATAGTGTTTCTTTTAACTTTCTTTTTTCTTACTTATATTCTTTTGTAGTAGTTTCAATAGATTATTTAATGTTTTTATTCTATTAGAAATTACACATTAAACTTTACGAAATATTTATAAATAGATTTCTTTTTAATTCTCTAGAAATACGTTTATTTTTGTAAATAAGTTTTCCATCTAGACTATTTTGATAAAGATTTTATTAACTACACCATTTTGGTAAATACTTTTTCCACATACCATCTTTTGGGAAAAATATAAAAATCTTTAAGACTTCATTAGATCGATCTCATGAAAGAAACACAGAATGAATCAATCACAAAAGTAGATAGAACGAGAAGTAGAATGGGAACAAGTAAACATATGCCTAATGTATATAGCTTCAAAGTGTGTTGCTCTTTGATAATGATTACAAAGGTATGAAATTTTAGAAATCTCTACACAATGAGCACTAAACACTATTTATACTAAAACCTAAAAGGTCTTGCTTGAGAACTAGTTTCTCCCACAGATCAAAGTTCTTGTGAACTGATATTGAAAATCTCATATTTAATTTCTCAAGCCTATAGGTTCAATCCTACAATCTCCCCCAGACTCGGTGAATCAAGTCATCATAAGTAAGACTTCTGCAACTTTGTACTTTCCGCCATAAGCATACATCCTATTGTTTAGGGCCTTTATAATCAACCAACCAAACTGAACTGCGATAAAATGAACTAATCAACTTCAATTGGACAAGCAAGAAACCTCATCAAATATTCTTTTCCAAACTTGCGTAGATCAACATGGTTGATGGTACGGTATTCCTTATCAACACAATATATAACTGCATGCTTAATATTCTTTTCACTCACCCATCTCACTAGTTTAGACAAATTGTTAATTGGTACAGGAGAATGGATTGGAATCTTTCATGTCATACTTGGGATGCTTGTATACCCTTATCTTTATTGGTTTGTTGGTGTTTGTGTCTATAAAAGTCTCATCTTCAATGACTCTTGACTTTGCAGTAGCAAAGTCGTTAAAGTTGGTCTTCCTTCGTCTCCATATCATATTCCTTATCCACTTCACCTTTTCATAATTGCTTGGATTAAGGAATGACACTCTTCCTATAGCATATAAGTCAAATGCTTACATCAAATGCTCTAAGTGTGTGGAAATCATGCTCCACGTGATAATACTCTATCGCTCCGGCTTTTCTCTTGATAACATACATCTTCTTTTCCCCATCATAAGCCCAAATTAAAATTGGTTCAGAATTCCATACGAGTGAATGGTTTGGAATGTCTCAATGTGTGAACATAAGGAGGAGGTGGAGGAGCAAGCACTGAAAGATTTTTGACTTGACGTAAAGCTGTCTTTCCACTCATATTAGTAGGATGAGAACTAGGCTACTTAACTCCAGAGTCTGTGGGTTTCTCTCCTTATTCTAATAAAATGTCCGAGTATAAGTTTTTCAGACTATTACCGAATATGTCTGTATAATCAATAGAGTCCTCCAAATCATCAAATAGACCCAAGTCTTAATCATACTCCTTAGCAAAGATTTGTTGCTGAAATATGTAGAACTCCTTTTCACACAACTCCTCCGTAGATGGATCAAGAGGTTGGTAATCCTCTGGATCATCAGGCCTTGGTCCTGAGATATTTTAAAAACCAAAATCACTAGAAGGACCTGCTGTTGAGCGCAGATCTCCTCCTTGGTTATCATTATCATCATCTTTCTTCCTTCCCTTATCCCCTTTACTATTACCGCCACCACTACCACCACCACCACCACTACCACCATCAAACTTATCATTATCATCACAATTAAAATACATCTTATCCAAACCATTATCATCATCATCAGGTTGAGAACTTGGCACAACATACTCTAGTATGACAATCACATAACCATACTCTTGCATCAATGGTTGATCATCGGTAAATTCCTTAATAATAATCACATTTGGTTCAGGATCAACTGTAACAGTCTCTTTATGTGTAGTCTTAGTGTTAATAGAGTCATGAACATAATCAGGATCAACAAGATGCTGTCCACTCGATTCTCCAAACTCAGATGATCTTTCTTGACTAGTTTCGACTAATGTAGATGTGAATTTGGAAGTGAACTCTTTGAGGTTATTCTTTTAAATTTAAACATAAACTATTACTGATGTTCCAAACTCTTGATCTTTGCATCCTTCTCTTGATTCTCTAACTTTAGATAGTCAATCAGTTTCATCTTATCTAACATCTCTCTAATAACTAATGGTGTTGGTGAACTTGAGGATGTTCCAGCAGTATGTCTATGCTCTAAAGGAGTATTCATCACATAATCCATGTCTATCGTATCATCATCTCCTAGACCTCGAGGAGGTGTACTCTGAATATCTTTTATTGTAGGCATTTGTGTATCTGTTATAGTAGTTGTTTCTATAACTGTCATGGGAATATCAATATGAATAGCTTTATTAACAATCACTTAAGGTTCAAATACTGGAATATCTCCCACTGGTGAAGTAATAGTCATTGGGATTTAAGGTCTTCTAATCACAACACCTTGTCCTCTACCCTTACCACGTGTACCAATACCGGATGTAGCTCTCTTCTTGGCAACTGTATTCTTCCTCTTATTAGTGTTCGATGAGTCTTCAAGAATGAAGTTTGCATGTGTATCATCTTGATTATTTTTAAATAGAGTCACTGGAACTCTTGGCCTCTCCTGAAGAATATAATGAACTTTGCCAATGTCTACACTAGCTATGTCTTCACTTGAACTATCATCAAACCACTACTCAATCTCTTCATTATCTGTCATAGCTCTCTTTTCATGCATTCCCATATGCACTAGTTAGATTAGTGAATATATCTTTCCTCATCATCATAATTAAATATGTAGTAGACTCCAAATTGGCTAACTCAGGATGAGCAACATTAACGATCAAATGGATAAACCAAGGATACATAGTGTGGTTCTACCCGGAAGATGCTAATACATTCTTCTGCATCTCGGTGAAGATAGCCTTGGAAATGCTGTAAGGAACATCATCCACAAGTGAAACTACCAGATAACCAAAAATAGCACTTAAATTATCCATCCTTGCTTTCAGATTACTCAGACAGTGAGTTACAACATGAAAGAAATACTTCCAAAACGGTGGCAAGTATTTCTTCTGTAATGATGGATACCTATGTTCATTGCCCATTCTTAGTAAACAATTCTGGCTACATCATTGTCAATTTTTACAGGTGTAGCAACTTGCTCTCCAAACTATAATACTCTATTCAAAATGTCAGCATGTATGACCACACACTTATCTTTTACTGTAGCTACTATGCATTGATTGCCTTGATCATCTCTTTCATTTACAACATAGTTCTAGAAGTCATTGATAACTTCTGTGTAAATGTTAGGGTTTGCTGAAATAGCATAGACAAACCGAGAAGTCTTCAACCCTTTAATCATTGATCTGAAAATGGCTTTATCACCAGGAATCTCTTCCAAATATGCAATAGCGTTATGGGTTTATCATCAATCTTAAAAACCATTGGTCTTGGCATCTGTGAATTCATTAAAAATAAAACTTGAAAGTTTCAAAACTTTTGAAACTTTGAACTTGTCGCGCGAGAGGTTTGACATTTCGCATGCGACTTGTTTTGAAACAGATTCAACTTGTCAAGCGTGAAATTACTTATCATGTGGAACAATTTGACCAAAAGTCAACTATTTGCACGAATAGTACAACATTCGCATCCGATTAGTTTCAAGCGATTCATGAAGTTCTCGCGTCTTTTCATATTCAGTTTTACTTCTTGCGTGCGACAACCTGAAAATGCATTTCAAATCACGATCATTTCAACGTGTTTTAACCATCAATGTTTGTTTTATGTGAGTTGTCTAAGCATTTTTTTAAATATAACCACAATCAGTTTCATCAAAGTTTTAGTTTATTCGAGATGTTAAGTTCAGTTCAAATTTGAATCTACTTAAAACCATCCATAATCATCAAATTACCTTGTAATATGTCTTAGAATCGATGTAATGAGCACTATGAATAATGGGTATCAATTGAACAAAGCAACACGTAGAATAATATTGAGAGAAAATTTGAGATATGCAACGTGAGTGGTGTTAATTGTCGCATAACTGCTGCTTTGAAAGATTTTGACTTATCGCACGAGAAGTCAAAGATTCACTTGATCGAACTTCTCGCGTTCGGTAAGTTTAATAAAATCTTGAACTTTGATTTTAATTTTAATTTTTCAAATTTTAGTCACATATTTTGACATTTTGTTATGCCAAGTGATGAATTTAACTAGAAACCTTCGTTTTAAACAAACTTTTCAATATGAAAAAGATAACAAAATATTTTTGTAATTTTTAAAAATTTTCAAACTTTAAACTTTAAAAATCAAACAAATTATTAGGAAACACATTACTTAAACCTTTTGTGTATTTTCAATTATAAGATCATATTTATTAGAAATTTATTATTAATATCATCCAAAGTATTTAGAATAACACTGGTTAAGTAGATTCTTAATATGTTTGTCTAATTTTCAAATCATACTTTAATCTTTACTAAGATAGATATGTTATGATTATTATCATGTTTAAATTTATTTATATGAAATCAATCAATCCCACACTCATAAATCATGTAGAACAACTATTGTGCTTCACGACACTTTTTAGATTTCAAGTTATCTAAATTTAACTTAAACCTAGTAACTTCATGATTATTGGTTTTCTTAGAATATCTATTTAAACATAACTAACCTGAGAAACGTTTTAGAATATAGAATATTAGCAAGTTGTAAGATTTATTAACCGCTAGTTGGACTTATATTTTGCCATCGCAAGATGTTTAGGACTTAAATGCCTAATTGGACTTACAAACCCCATCTTTTGATTTTGCCTCCTGTGTCAGACATATTTTTAAAAATAAACATATTTACCTTATAGTATGTATGTTTTTGACATATCTTTTATTTATGTGCACAATGTCATCTTTTATTCCTATATGACCTTTAAGACATCTTTTTGCTCCTTTTGTCATGGTATAACTTTCTTTTTTGCTTTTTTTTTCTCTCTTTATTTTCACACACACACACACACACATATATATATATATACACACACACTTATGACAATCACTGATTAAGAGAATGACGGGCTTGAGTATGCCAATACAATAACTCTTAGTTTGTTTTCGCATGGAGTCAATGTTACCATAAAACTTTGATGTCACCCACTTCACACATATCTGATTTAGTTTTGATACATCACAAGTCATAATACTTTTCACTCTTATAAGTAGAGCCTATCAACATATCAAATAATATCCGAGTCAGTTCCTTTTTCAACATTTGTATGTAATATATTAAAATCTGGAAATTTAATATCATTTCCTATTTATACAAAAAATTTCATTTTTAATTTTCTTTTCAAAATCTTTATCAAAAACTTAAATCCCTTAAACATAAAATATTTTTCTAATTATTTTCAAATTTTAACTCCTCTTAAACCAAAAATCTTTCTTGAGATAATTTTCAAAATTTCCCCCTAAAATTATGATTATTCTCCTAAAAATTATAATTTTAATAAAAAATAAGAAAAAGACAATATTCTTGGGAAATTTTCTGGTGTAATCATCCAAAGTTAATCATTTCCAAAGATTTGACTAGAAAGTTAAAACAAGAATGATCAAATGCCTTGGTAAAAAATTCAGTGATGTTTCATCAGATATGAGTTGGGTAAGACGAATAAGTTTTCTATGAAAATAATCATGGATAAAATGCATGCGGATGTCTATGTGCTTTGTTTTTGAATGTTGAATTGGATTTCTAAAAATGCTATGAACTGTAGTGTTATCACACTAAATGGTAGTGTTAAATATATTAAGGCCATAATTAAGGAGTTGTTGTATCTATACAATTTGTGAACAACAACTTGACGTAGCAACATCTTTAGATGTGGAAACAATGTTCTGCTTCTTGCATTGTAATAAAATCAACCTGTTTCCAAGGAATTGACATCCACCTGTAGTTGACTTCCTATCCAAATTACAACCACCATAAAGCATATAAATTAAACTCAAAATTTCTAGGATACCAAGTTTTGGTTGGCATTTGAGATACTTGAAAATCAACTTGATAGTTTTCATGTGAGACTCCTTTAGATTAATTTGATAACGTGCATACTAAAAAATAAGAAGCATGATATCAAGCCTGCTTGTAGTGAGATACGCCAAGGATTCAATCATTGATCGGTACATATGTTGATCAACGTCTATACCCGTGAGATCAGGAGATAAAATAGGACGGGATGTCATAGGAGTCGGAGCTATCTTGGAATCATGAAACTTATATTTGTCCATCATACTGTGTACATATTTTTCTTGGTGTATCAGAATACCTTGGTTATCTCGTGTAACTTGAATATCCAAGAAAAATGAACTTTTTTCAAGTGAACTCTTCTTGAACTTCTTCTTTATCACTGCTTTAAACTCCTTACACATATCATCATTTGTAGATCCAAAGATAATGTCATTAATGTAGACTTGGACAATAATAAGATCATGAAACAGTCTTTTGTAGCAACAAAGTTTGATCAAAAGCACTTTTAGTGTAACCATTTTCAAAAGAATATTCAGTGAGAGTGGCATATCAAGCATGAGATGCCTGATGTAAACCATAGAGTTATTTTGTATAATTTATAAACATAGTCAGGATTATCTGGATCTTCAAAACCAGGAGGTTGGCAAACATAAGTTTCTTCTTTCATTTCACTATACAAGAAAGCAGTCTTCACATATATTTGATAAACTTTGAAGTTCATGAAGGACGTTACTCAAGAAATGTATGAGTGTCTTCATGTCTAGCCACGTGACTTGATAAAATCATTGTACAACAAGGCGAGTCTTATTGCGAACAATAACACGCTTCTCATCCGTCTTGTTGTGAAATATCCATTTAGTTCTGATGGGTAACTTATCCTTAGGTAGTTCACATAAATGCCATACATCTTTGTCTGAAATGTGGAATCTCATCTTTGCCTCTTATCAATTTATCCTGCATTGCTTCTCTCCCCCTTATCCATTTATCCTGCATTGCTTCTTTCCCCTTATCAATTTATCCTGCATTGCTTCAACCCACCTATTTTATTTTAAAGCCATTTCTACTTTTTCAGCATTATTTGAGAAATAAAACATGTATTGATGTCTCCTGGTTGACTTCTTGTGCGAACACCTTCAGATAATGGACCGATAATTGCATCAATTGGATGGTTTCTATGTATGTTGGGATGTGGAATCTCATCTTCAGAAATAATTTCATCTAAGTTAGAAATGTGACCAATAGGTTCATTCTCAATAACACCTCCTTCTGGTTGATAAAAAATTGTTTCCACTTGACGATTGTCAATAACAAGAGTTTTTGATGAAGGAGACTGAGTAGATGAATCTTCAAAAGGTACTTGAATTGTTTCAATTTGAACATCTTGAGTAGAAGTTGTTGTTGTGTCTGAAGACCGTGGAGCCCATTCAACACCATGATCATCAGGACTTGAATCAGACATGTGTGAAAGAATGTTATCTGATTCAAGAACTTGATCAAACATTGGATGAGAAGGTGGAACAGCTAAAATATTTGAAGAAATTCCTGGATTTTGAGATACATAATGACAACCTTTATCAGAAAATACATCATTGATTGTTGATGTCAAATGGTTTATATCTTTAAAACATGAGAAGATCATTTCAAGGTGTCAAACAATATAACAAAATCATATACCCAAGCAGGAGCTGATCCAACATCAATTTTGTTAGATTAATGGCAATCTATATTATATAAGTCTATTATTTGTTTTGTTCTTTTATTATAACTCGATATGCAACTTTGTTAGCTAAATAACCAACAAATTAACAATCGTTAGGGCCTTTTCATCAAATTTAGATTTTAAAACAGATGTGTGTAATAGAGTGCAACAACAACTAAATTATTTAAAATATTTTACTTTAGGTTTATGTTTAAAAAATATTTGATAAGGAGTCATATTTTATTGTTTGTTTATCAAGACACAATTATGAACATAACGAACAATATTGATAGGTTCTGCCCAGAAGAATGATGGTTGTTTTGTACTTGATAGCATTGTTCGAGTAGATTCAATCAAAGTTCTGTTTCTTTGTTCAACAAATCCATTTTGATATGGAGTTTCTTCTACACTAAAACATCTCCCTATCCCCATTAAATCACATAAATCATTTAAGATGTGATTACAAAATTCTTTCTCATTATCGCTATGAATGCACTTTATCTTATTGTTAGTATGATTTTCCATAAGATTCATGAACTTTATCAGCAAATGAGGCGTTTCGTCCTTAGATGCTAGGAAGAAAACCCAAGTGAATCTGGAAATGCATGTCTGCCTAAGCTTAAAATACTGACGTGACCAAACAGATCCATCGATAATAATTGGAGGATTTATTCAACAAAACTATGTGTAATTGGTTTATGAGGAAGTTTATGTTGTTTACCCTTGGAACATGACAAACAATGTTTAACAAGTTGAAATTCTTTCAATGGTAAACCCACAATATGATTTCCTCTCACTAATTTATTCATGTTTGTGATATTGACATCTCTAAGACGATGATGTCATAACATTGAATCATTCTCCGAGGCTTTTGATAACAGGTAAGATGCTCTTACCAAAGTACGTGAACCATTCATATCCAACAAATATGTATCTTTGTCTCTCTTAGTCCTTAACAACACCAATTCATCGGGTATTACAAAACCAGGTTTGATTAATAGACATTCTTTATTAGTAATATTTGTGAAATAATGTTTGTCACAGATGTACGAAACACTTTAAAAGTTGTGATTTCTTCAACAAAATCTACATCTTTAATGCTTAACACACCATTTCTCACTGTACCTTTCTTAGTAATTTTACCTCTTTTGTCGCCTGCAAAGATATCATAACCACCATTATGAGGTTGAACATTATATAATAGTGATATGTTAACTGTCACGTGTCTAAAACAACCTCTATCAACATGCCATAAGCTATTATTAGTACGCCTTGGTTGAACCTGCACATATTCATGAATTAATTAGTTTTAGGAACCCAAGGCATTGTTGACTTAAGAACATTATTTTCATCCAAATATGTAACTGATTTTAAACTCATATCCCATTTATTATTGAAAACATAATCATCAACAGTATTCGTAAATATTGTTTTGACCTTGGCTTTCCATTCTTGAGCATGTTTTGTCAATTTTGTGTCATTTTTCCTTAATTTATTACTAAGTAATTTGACATTGCTTTCATCAACACTGTATAATTTCTCAATCACATTTAACTTGCTCAGGTTTTCGTTTATTTAAATCTTTGGTTTTTCAACAAAAGGTTTCCAATAAGTTGAATTTTTATTAAACTTGGCATTTATAAAAAAATCATTTTCTATTATTTGAAATAGAATTATGAAATCATTGTCTTGCTATTGATTTATGTTGATGAATGCAATTTCCTACTATGTGATTCGGTTTTCCACAAACAAAACAATATGGTTTTTGTATTTTGTTTGAGTATGGCCAATCGTTTACATTTATGATAACCACCAAACTTATTAGAGAATTTGGCTTTAGTATATCTTTAGCCATAAGATTCTTTAACAGTTTCTCTTTTCTCTCTATAAACATAAACTTTTCTAGCTTGATCTGAAAGAATTGAGGGATTAGTATTTGTATTTGATTTGACTCTATAATCAATGTGACATGATCTATGGCTTTGCGCCCTTTTGAAATTGATGTTGGAATTAGATTAGTCTTAGTGACATCTGGGCTACACACATCTTGTTTCATAGAGTAGCATCATGAGGAGATTTATTTTTAAAGAATCGAGAATTTATTTTTTTAAAATATAGTCTTACTTAGCTATATTATCATTGAAACAAATCTGTTCTTGAAAATAATTTTCAAGTCAGGTGATGTTTGATTTAAAATTTTCTTGTTAATATTTTTGTTACTGTGCATAATATTTTCATTAAATAATTCTTTTTTGGTTGAGCGAGTTGAACAATCCTTTAAGCATATCACTTGACACAAAATCAGGAAACAAGTTTTTTGACATCTCCTTTACTTCCTTAATCTTCCTTTCAGCTAGTAGAGCTGTAACACCCGGATATTTTTATAGACGAGGAAGAAAGAATAATCGCGAATAAAGAGGAGAAATATAAAGCAACCCAAAGTTAAGGGGTTAGAAGTGTCCAAAAGGACACGACTTAGGAAAAGTTAGTGAATAAAGCAACATGGCCGCCTATGTTGCCTTTACACCTTGTCATTCGGATTTTGAGAGAGAGAGAGAGAACAGGAGCAGAGAATTCTCGGAGGTTATAGAAGAAGAAGAAGAATTCGAAGTTTTTAGTAAGAATTCTTGATTTTATGATGTTTTAGATGTTTCTAGTCTCGGTTATGTGCTTATAGATGTGATTGTGTGTTCGGGTTGTGTATGTGTGTGGGTTTTAGGTGCTACAAACGTCTGAGAAAGCTCAAGAGAAGGTTCTAAACCTGAAAACAACTAAGGTGAGTTCTAGAACCCCCTTTCTAACATGGTTTTAACTGCTTTGGGGCTGAAAAATGCATGTGTGCATGATTTTATGAAAAATGGGTTTCACCCGTATGTGTGTGTAAATGTGCATGTGGGGAGTGTAATTTTGGGACATATATGTGTGTATGTACATGTTACGATGCTTATACTGCTAGAACTAAGCTTAGATCCTGATTTAGGTCGAATTGGGACTGCTTTATGTTGTTTAAGTGAAAATTTAATGCCCAACGTCTAAACAGTGGACCATGCGTCCAACGGTTTGATTTTTTTAAGTGTGCCCAACCGCCCAAAAGTTCAACCGTCTGAATAGTGCCCATGCGCCTAAACAGGCCCATGCGTCTAAGTGAAAAATGGCTATGTGTAAGCCCAAACACCTGAATAATGCCCAACCGCCTAAGTGCCCATGCGTCTAAGTCAGGCCCATGCTCCTGAATAGTGCCCAACCATCTGGAATATTGCAAGTGTAAGCCCAACCGTCTAAATAGCCCCATGCGTCTAATTAAAAAGTGACTAAGTTAAGTCCAGACGCCTGCATAGTGGCAAACGTCTGAACAGGGAAGAAGCGCCCAAATAGTGCCCATGCGTCTAGACCCTTAGAATTATTTTCTGAAATTTCGGGAAAACAGAAAGCCTAGGGTTTTGACTAAGTTGACTTATGGGTAATGATTACCCAATATAAGCATAATTATGGGATGTTTTAGGGTTATGGAAGGTATGAATGGTGTATGGCATGTATAACGTGTTATCTTTAATGGTATGAAAACGTATTTATTTTATATTACGAAATACGTTATATATTATGTTATTACTTTACGTAGTATGACGAATGAATGAATGAACGCAAAGAATAATGTAACAAAATGAAAGATAACAACGATGAAAAGTAAAACGTAATGAACGAACGAACGGCTTGCAAGCAAGAAAGGAGGCGCACGACCATGTTGTCGTTAGCTCAACTGTGATGTGGGTTAGCTACCCCAAAGGATGCACACAAGGTCAATCATTGAGATTGACAAGACCCTTTGGTATGCCCTAGGTGACTAGATCAGCTTCGTGCACAATGTTCGTGGTTTAATTACCACAGGTCCAGCATTAGCTTCATGCACAATGTTCGGGGTAGGACCAATTGGTTTGAGTGAACGGGAGAGATGACTTTCCCTAGGTGACTGGATCAGCGTCGTGCATAATGTTCGTGGTTTAATTACCACAGGTCCAGCATTAGCTTCTTGCACAATGTTCGGGGTATTGTTCATCAATCCATATGAATGTAAAAGAATGACGTAACGCACTAAAGAAAGAAAGAAGGAAAGAAAGAAAACAAGTACGCAAGTAAAAGAATGATAATGAGTACGTTACGAACGAATGAGAACGAAAGTAAGAGAATGTTAACAAAAAGTATGAAATGAAAGCATGCTATGAATAGGATGATGAATAATGAATGATAATGAAAGTTAAAAGTATTATTCTCTACCTGTACGTATGATGCATGATAGCGTATGAAAGTATGGAAAGGTTTTAAACAAAAGTAAAGTATTTTATTTATAAAACTGGAACTCACTCAGTAACGCTAACTTTTAGGTGTTTTCCAGTTGGCAGGTAAAAGTTGCTGAGGATGGCATGGGGCAGCTACTTGGCATTTTTGGAATGGCATCCATTTGTACAACAATGATGTTTTTGTGATGTAATGCAATTTATAATGTTTTGTAACAGTTAGCGGTATTGTATTACGTTCTAAAAGATGTCATTAAAATATATGAAATGGCATCCACGAAGAGCCTGAGACCCCTCATCCAGAGGGTGGTGATGAGAGTGCAAACTTGAGAGCCTCGATGAAGGAGGCCGTGGTGGAGGAGGTTCATTAGGTCATGCAGACAATCTTGCCATCTGTAGTGACCAAAGTGATCAAGGCTATTAGAGAAGGAGAGAGGAGGGATGGGAATAGGTCATTGGGAGGGAGAGCAACCCGAGACCGAGACGATTATCCCTACTGATGATGAAGAGGAGGAGGAGGAGCCTGTGCCAGAGGCAGCACGAGGCTGTAACTATGGAGCATTCTATAGATGCAAGCCCCCTACTTTTGATGGTAATGGCACTGCTGCTGCTGCTCACCGATGGGTGAGAGAGATGGAGGCTGTCCTGGAAATCAGCGAGTGCCAGGAGGACCAGAAGGTGAAGTTTGTCACCCATTTATTTGTGGACTTGGCTTTATGCTGGTAGGACAACTTTGTCCAAGCCGAGGGTAGTAGGGCGATTGGCAAGATGAGGTGGAGTGAACTAAAGAAGTTAGTGATCGAGGAGTTCTATCCTCATCTGGAAATGGACAAGGTAGAGAGGGAGTTCCAGCAGCTGGAGGCGGGAACCATAACATATCAACAATACACCACCAAGTTCAACGAGATGGCACGACTGGTGCCAGATCAGGTGACACCCCTGTCATGATAGATCAAAAGATACATCCAGGGCTTGCCAGCGGATATCCGTAGGCACATGATCGCCGCCCGACCGAGTACGTTTAGGTCAGTGGTCGACTTGGCTGGGAGATTGTACGACGAGAGGGAGGTGGTGGTGGTTAAGAAGAAGAAGACTGGAGGTGATGATCAGAACTGGAACCGAAAACTGTTTGGGAGGGGTGGCTTTACACCGAATGACAAGAAGGCGAAGGTGGACGATCGACAGGTGATTGCCGCAGGCTCAGGAGTGAAGAGATGCGGGAAGTGTGGAAAGGAGCACGCTGGCGAGTGTAGGCTGTGGGTTAATGTCTGTTTCAAGTGCGGGAAGCCCGACCACATCTCTAGAGATTGCAAAGCCACGAAGTGCTTTAACTGTGGTGAAGTACGTGACATGAGCAGGGAGTGCAAGAAGCCAAGGGCAGAAAGTTCCGGAGTAGGGAAGAAGACCGGGACTGAGGAGCAAAGGGCGAGCGCCAGAGCATTCACGATGACTAGAGAGGAGGCTAGGACGGACCCCGATGTTGTGTCAGGTACGTTTCTAGTAGATCAAACTCTTGCTTCTGTGTTATTTGATTCTGGTGCTAGTAAGAGTTTTATTTCTACTTCTTTCTGTGCTAAATTGCCTATTAGTAGTAGACGTATTGATGAGCCATTCAATGTAGAAACTGCTATTGGTAAGTCACTAGAGATACTGATATGATAGAGGACTGTGCCATAGAATTAGAGGGTTAAAGGTTTCCTGCTAAGTTACATGCGATGCCCCTAGGTGGATTTGATATAGTACTAAGGATGGATTGGTTAGCAACCTATGAAGCAAACATCGTATGTCGTAATAAGATGATTAGACTGACAGCGCCAGACGAGAGTTCGGTAACGATATATGGTGATCGAGTTACGACGATTCCGAAAGTGATTTCGATGGTGGTGGCGGGAAAGTGCATGAGGCGTGGATGTAGTGCTTATTTGGCCTACGTGAAGGACGTGGACACGTCAACACCATAATTGCCTGATGTACCGGTGGTGTGTGACTTTCCTGATGTGTTTCTAGAGGACTTATCAGGTGTGCCACCGGATCGTGAAATCGAATTTCAAATTGACTTGATACCCGGTGCTCAGCCTGTCGCTAAGGCACCGTATCGGTTGGCTCCGACTGAGATGAATGAGTTCATGGAGCAACTGCAGGAGTTGCTTGATAAGGGTTTCATCAGACCGAGTATCTCGCCTTGGGGTGCTCTTGTCTTATTCGTGAAGAAGAAGGACGGTAGCATGAGGATGTGTATCGACTACCGTGAGTTGAACAAGTTGACGGTAAAGAATCAGTATCCGTTACCGAGGATTGACGACTTGTTCGATCAGCTCCAAGGTGCCAGTTGGTTCTCGAGGATAGACCTTCGATCTGGTTACCATCAATTGAAAGTGAAGGAGCAAGATATTCCTAAAACAGCTTTTCGCACACGTTATGGACACTACGAGTTCCTCGTTATGTCCTTTGGTTTAACCAACACGCCAGCTGCCTTTATGGACTTGATGAACCGAGTGTGTCGGCCGATGTTGGATAAATCAGTGATTGTGTTCATCGATGATATCTTGATTTATTCAAGGAGTGAAGAAGAGCATGCCGGTCACATTCGAGAGGTGTTGGAGACATTGAGAAAGGAGAAGCTGTATGCTAAATTCTTGAAGTGCGCGTTCTGGTTGTGCGAAGTTCAGTTCTTGGGTCACGTGTTGAACGCTGAGGGAATCACGGTGGACCCAGCAAAGGTTGAAGCCGTAATGCAATGGAAGTCTCCAAAGACGCCATCAGAGATTCGTAGCTTCTTAGGGTTAGCGGGCTACTACAGGAGATTCATTCAAGATTTTTCTAAGATATCCTCACCTTTGACCAAATTGACTCGCAAGGATGTGAAGTTCGTGTGGGGTCGAGAACAAGAGTGTGCTTTTGAGGAGTTGAAGACGAGATTAACACGAGCTCCTGTCTTGGCATTACCTGAAGGTAGTGAAGACTTAGTGGTATATTCGGATGCTTCTTATGCGTATTGATGCAATGTCGAAGGGTGATAGCCTACGCATCCCAACAGCTGAAAACCCACGAAGTCAACTATCCTACGCACGATCTAGAGCTAGCTGCGGTGGTTTTCGCGTTGAAGATTTGGCGGCACTACTTATACGGGTCGAAGTGCACAATCTTCACCGACCACAAAAGCTTGAAGTACTTCTTCGAGCAGAAAAATTTGAACATGAAGCAGAGGCGATGGTTGGAGCTCATAAAGGATTATGATTGCGAGATCCATTACCATCCGTGAAAAGCCAACGTGGTGGCAGATGCTCTTAGCCGAAAGGAGAGACCCAAACCGATTCAGTGAAGGCATATCAGTTGATTATGACCTCTGACGTGATGACGCAGGTCAAGGAGTTTCAAGAAGAGGCTTTGAAAGAAGATCATCTTAACTCTGGAAGAATGAGAGGTCTAGTCGCAGAGTTGGGTGAAAACACTCTCGGTGTTAAGACCCGATATGGACGAATATGGATTCCTCGTTACGGGGATTTACGTGGAAAGATGATGGACGAGGCTTATAAGACTTGATACTCCATTCATCCCGGTGCTACCAAGATGTACCACGATATGAAGAAGGATTATTGTTGGCCGGGTATGAAACGTGACATAGCATAGTATGTGAGAAATGCCTTACTTGATTACAAGTGAAGGCGGAGCATCAGAAATCATACGGGAAGATCCAACCGTTGGATGTACCCGAGTCGAAGTGGGAGCATATCACCATGGACTTCATTACGAAGTTACCGCGTACCCCAAAAGGGTATGATGCTATATGGGTGATAGTTGATCGTTTGAAGAAGAGTGCTCACTTCCTACCGGTTCGAGAGACGTATTCTTCTGAGCGACTCGCGGATCAATTTATCAAGGAGATTATAGCCCGTCATGGTGTGCCAATGTCTATTGTATCTGATCGTGACACTTGGTTTACATCCAAATTTTGGAAGAAATTCCACGATGCGATGGGGACGAGGCTACATATCAGCACTGCTTATCATCCTCAGACGGTCTGTCAGTCTGAGAGGACGATCCAGACACTCGAGGACATGCTTCGAGCATGCGTAATCGATTTTGGAGGAAGTTGGAATGACCATCTGCCGTTAGCGGAATTCTCGTACAACAACAGTTATCATGCCAGTATTGGCATGCCGCCATACGAGATGCTTTATGGTAGAAGATGTAGGACACCCGTTTGCTGGGTGACATTGGTCAGAAGGAGTTGGGAAGTATTGAGGTGATTGAAGCTACGACTGAAAAGCATGATAAGATCAAAGCCTTCATGTAGAGGACTATAAAAGGCTTGGCAAAACAATTAAAGTTGGATAAGATGGCTTCTAAAGATCAGAGTCGTGCGAAGAACAAAGTCACGCGAAATGGTCTTCCGCACGAAAATCCATGCCGCGCGAGAGTCTGTATTTAGTATAAGTAGTTTGTTTTCGTTTTTGTAATGCGTAAGTTCATTTCCAGATCATTTTGTATTCACTCTGTGCATTCGCACAAGACTGTAATCAGTTGTGTTTATCGAATATATGAAGTTTACTTGTTGAATTGATTGCTTCTTATTCCAATCTCATTAATATTCCGCGTTCTTGAGATTAAGATCTTGGTTGATTGATCTTTTGGAGTCTAACAGGGATTTACAATTGGTATCAGAGCATTTGGCTCTAGAACCAAGATTTGGAGAAGCATTTGATAGATTTTCTATGTTCTTCATGCGATTTTCGCATTTGGTTACTTGAGACTCCAGTTTGGTGCTGTTGTGCTGCCCAAATTTCGAAGATATTGATTACTTTGGACTGAATTCGTAAACTTTGATTGAATTTTAATCAAATTTGGACTAAAACGTGAACGAAAACTGACAAAATTGAACTAAAATGAACCTAATTGAACTTAATCAGTGATTCTGTGGTGAAAAGTCATTAAAAATCACACTTGGAAAGTTGTTTGTGTGTGAAAATTCTGGATTTTTCGCACGCGAAAAGTGTTTTTCGCACGCAAAAAAGGTTTTTCGCTCAGACTGTTATATGTCAATTCGCGCGATTGGGGTTGTTTGAAGATTTGGACTTTCGTTCGAAAAGGATTTTCGCGTGAGTGGATTTCTCGTGCGATTGGGTATTTCACAAAAGAATTCATTTTGAAGAAATTTGATTTATGTTAACAACATGTCTTCATCAACACCAAACTTGAAGCATCTTACTGCCTCTCTTCACTTGGATACTGAAATCGGCACCGGAAACAAGCCACCTAGATTTCTCAGTGAGGATGACTATGCTGATTGGGCTTATAGGTTCGAGAATCATGTTATCTATACAAAACCAAAATGTGAAGGTCAATTAAGTATGGTCCTTATATACCATTGTACAAGAATGACAAAGGAGAGATGGTTCAGAAGCCTAAACATTTATGGGATGAGGATGATATGAAAAGGTTTGAGCTAGATGACAAGGCTTATGCAGCTATCACCATGGCATTAACCACTAAAATTTCTCATAAATTTAAAGAATTTAGAGGAGCAAAAGTTTTGTGGGATGCTATGGAAACTCAAATCATGGAAACAAAGATATGAGGGAGAGTAAGAAAGACATGCTGAATTAGGAGTTTAACATGTTTAATCATGTTGTAGAGAGCAGCTGGATGTTCAAATAGCCAGATTTGTGAAACTGGTTACTAAGATGAAAAGTGCTGGAATAACACTAGAACCTATCATGGTCAACAAGAAACTGTTGAATTCACTTCCTTACAGTTGGAACCACAACTGTACAATGATCAAAAGAACAAAAGATCTGTACACACTATCTCTGACTGATTTGATATCTACTATCAAGTCTTATGGGATGGATGACAAATAGAGGGCTGCTAATCACATGAGTTCTTTGGGTGCTGAAGCAACTGCCTTATATGCCAAGATGGCCAGCAATCCAAACTATTATGTTAGTTACACTCAGATGTGCCAGCAGCAGCAACAAGAAGTTCAGCATCCCCCGAAATTCAACCAGTGATGAACTAACAAGTTCAAATTCCAGCTGTTCAGCATTATTCCCCCATCATTCATCAACAAATCCCTCAAACTCCGGCTCCACAGAGTGTTCAACAAGCTTATGTTGCTACCACAAATCCCTCAAAACAAACTGTTCCGATTGTTGAGGAACATCTTGCCTTATTCACTACTTTCATGTCAAGTTATGAAGCATTCATGGCAGGAAGACTCACTGCACCGAATGTTCTTATTGATGATCTTCAACAAGTTAACCCTGATGATGTGGAGGAAAATGATATTAAGTATCAAATGGCAATGGTGGTGTACAGGGATAAGAACTTTGCGAGAAGAACAGGAAGGAAGATGTTGGAGTAAACAACTCAAGCAAAATTGGTTTTGACAAGTCTAATCTGAGATGTTACAACTATGATAAACCAGGACATTTTACTAGAGAATGTACTAAACCAAAGTCTGTTCAAGCTGAAGGAACCAAAAGAATGGTAACAGTGGAGGTTGAAGCCAAAAAGGATAAAGCGAGTTCATCTGGAAGTAACAAAGCCTTGGTCACACAAACCAATTCCAAGTATGATTGGTCAGATCAGATGGAAGCACTTGACTTGAAGTTATCTACAACTTTGGTGGCTCAAATTGTTACTGAACCAGAGGAGAATGAGAATTTGTTTGTTGAGTTTATATCAGATGATCTATTGGATGGAGTGTTTGCTGAGAAGGAAGAAGTTAAGACTGAAAGTGAAAGTGAAGAAGTCAAGGTTGATGGTTGTGTTGTGAAGGAAAAGGAGGAGGAGAAGTTTGAAGTCAAGGTTGCTGTGGAAAAGGAAGTATTGGAAAAGGTTTTGATTGAGAACATGGCAGGAAATCAGTTTGAGATGGATATTCTTGAAACAATCATCGAACAAAAAGTTGTTGAGATGTCTCCGACTACAAACAAAGAAGTGAATGTGGAAGAGAACACTGTTGAGCCTCCAATCAAATGCACTTTTGAAGACTTAAAGACTGTCGAAGTTGCTCTATTGATAGAAAATGTTGCTGTGATGAAAGCATTTATGGTGAAGAAGGTTGAAGAATCAGAAGGAAGCAGATCAGAATCAAAGGTATATGACGATTTATGTACATATAGTATTTAGAAAGATCAAGGTACAGAGTTCATAATGAGAACTTGATAACGGAAGTTGAAAAACTTCAATATCAAGCTCAAAAACACAAGTCAAATGAAAAGATTTTTAAAGAAAACTTGAAGGTTTAAACAAAACTGTGTATAATTTACAATTAAATCTTTATGATAAAGAATGTACAAATAATGATTTGACTAAAAGAAATAATGAACTCGCCTTGGAAATAAACCGACTCAACAGTGAACTAGCCTCGGCTAAATTGACTGTTGAAAAGTTTGAACTTTCATCGAATATGGTTGAAGGTATTATCAAATCTCAAATGACTCAGAAGATAAAAGGAGGAAAAAGTGGTGTTGGATTTTCGAATATCGCTCCACCAATCAATCATGATTATTCATGTTTGCCATCGTCTGATATCATTTCTGATTGTGATATGAGTTATGGGATAGTTTTTCACCTTCCTCAGACTTAAATCCTTCAGTCAAAATAAATTTGACTGTTGATCCTGTCACAATAACACAAACTAAACAATCAACTGAAATTTTATGCAGATGAATTGAAGGTGGATGGTTTGGTAGAAGAGTGGGAGAGTGAAAGTGATAGTGAGAATGTGAGAGAGAGTTTGAAAAATAAGAATGTAAAAAGTTTCAAACCAGATTGCAGCCAAACTTCTTTGAGGAATGAAAAGATATTGTCTTAACTGAAACAAAATCATCAATTGTAATTTGAACGAAACACAATGGGCTGAACATAAAATTAATCTTGAGAAAGATTTTAAAAACAGATTTGTTTCTAAAGGTTTTATTGAAGATGAAGACTATATTTTTAAAGAAACAAATATTTGATTCTTTAAAAATAAACTTCATCAGAATGCTAACCCTGTGAAACAAGCTATATGTAGCCCACATGTACAGACTGATTCTTATCAAGCAATTCTGAAATTTCAAACGCCTGGTCATTCTCCAGCATCAATTTGTGTGACAAAGCCTGGTCCTTCTCCAGCACAATCTAAGACTGGTCCAATTCCAGCATCATCTGTTCAAATAGCCAAAGAAGCTAAATCTAATATCTCAAGTGTTCAAAAATCACCAATTTCCTCGAATCTTTGTAAGATGAACAAGAAATTATGCAATGAAGTAAAGATACGAGAAACTGTGCAGAAAGTTAAATCAAATGTCAATCTAACTTTGGTTTTTATGACAATTTTCATAATTTTCATAATTTCATCCACAGTTTGTTTTCCATACACAACAATGGAAATGTTATCAGTGTGGAAACATAAATCATCTTGCAAATAATTGTCCTTATCGACAAAAATACCAAGCAGACAACGTTTCATAATTCTATTGTTCACAATAGAAATTTTTTTTCACTCGTGGAAAATTTTCAAAACCATCGAGAACAAAAGTTGTATATGCTAATGATGTTGAAAAGAACAAGTATTTGAAAAATGATTTAAAAGACAAAATTCAATCAAGAATGTTAAAGATACTGTTGATGTGCAAAGCAAATACAACAATCTTAAATCATTTTGTCTAAATGCAACACAGAATATGCTCAAGTCTTGTTTGACTTGGGTACCAAAGACTAAGCAATTCAATTACTTATGCAGGAACGACCGCAAAAGAACATTGAAAGCTTATGGCATGTAGATAGTGGTTGTTCAAGACATATGACTGGAAACTTACAATCGCTTCAAAATGTTCAGTCATATAACGGAGGAATGGTAATATTTGCTGGTGACAGAGGAGGTAGAATTACAAACGTGGAACATTACTAATGGTGTGTTAAGTTTTGAAAATGTAAATTTTTTTGAGGAATTAAAACATAACCTGCTAAGTGTGTCTCAAATTTATGATAAACAATATTCAACACACTTTACTAATAAGGAATGTTTAATTATAAAACCGGGTTTTGTAATTCCTGATGAATGGATTTTGATGAGGACTCCGAGAGACAATATACGTATCTGCTTGATATGCATTCTTCAAATTCTTTGGTAACAGCTTCATGTTTATTATCCAAAGCCTCGGAGAATGATTCCACGTTATGGCATCGTAGGTTGGGACATGACAATCTTAAAATATGAATAAATTGGTACGTGGAAATCATGTCATAGGTTTACCTGAAAAAGAATTTCAACTAAAAGAACATTGTCTGTCATGTTCCAAGGGTAAACAACATAAACTTCCACACAAACCATAGCACACAACTCAATCGAATCAATCTTACAACTCTTACACATGGATTTATTTGGTCCAGTAAGGGTTTTAAGTTTGGGTCGACGATCTCATTGTTTGGTTATTACTGACGAATTTTCAAGATTTACTTGGGTGTTTTTCTTAGCATCTAAGGATGAGACTCCACATTTATTGATCAAATTCATCAATCTGGTGGAGAATCAGACAGATAAGAAGGTCAAATGCATCCGAAGTGACAATGAAACAGCATTTTGCAATCAGACATTGAATGAGTTTTGTGAATCCAAAGGCATTGCGAGACAATTTAGTGCTGCGGGCACTCCATAACAAAATGGAGTTGCTGAACGAAGAAATAGAACTCTTATTGAAGTTTCTCGAACAATGATATCTGCTGGTAAATTACCCTTGTTCTTTTGGGCTGAAGCAGGAAACACAACATGTTATGTTCAGAATCGTGTTCTAATAAATAAAAGATTAAATATGACTACTTATGAAATTTTCTATAAACACAAACCCAAAGTCAAATATTTTAAAGCATTCGGTTGTTGTTGTACTTGATTACACACAACCGAATCAATATCAAAATTTTCTGAAAAGGATGATGAATGTTACTTTATGGGATATGCAGCTAATAAGGTTGCATATCGGGTTATAATAAAAGAACAATACAAATAATTGAGTTTTTAATATTGACCCGGCGCCACGAAAATGTATCAGGATCTGAAGAAAGATTACTAGTGGCCGGGAATGAAGCGAGACGTGGTTTAGTACGTGAGCAAGTGCCTGACGTGTCTGCAAGTAAAGGTAGAGCACCAAAAGCCATATGGGAGGATCCAGCCTTTGGACATCCCCGAATGGAAATGGGAACACATCACAATGGACTTCATCACGAAGCTACCTCGCACGACGAGAGGAAGTGACGCGATCGGGTGATTGTTGACCGTTTAACAAGAGCGCCCATTCCTACCAATTCGTGAGACGTTTTCCTCGGAGAAGTTGGCAGATCTATTCATCAAGGAGATCGTGGCTCGTCACGGCGTGACAGTGTCTATCGTTTCGGATAGGGACACGCGTTTACTTCTAAATTCTGGAGAGGTTCCACGACTCAATGGGGACTAGACTGCATATTAGTACGGCTTACCACCCCCAAACGGATGGTCAGTCGGAAAGAACGATTCAAACGTTAGAAGACATGCTGCGAGCATGTGTAATCGATTTTGGAGGAAGTTGGGATGAGCACTTACCGTTGGCGGAATTCTCATATAATAATAGTTACCATGCCAGCATTGGTATGCCCCCTTACGAAATTGTGTATGGTAGGAAGTGCAGAACCGCCCGTGTGTTGGGGTGACATCGGGCAAAAGGAATTGGGAAGCCTCGAAGTGATTGAGGTCACAACCAAGAAGTTAGATAAAATTAAGGCATTCATGAAGCAGCAAAGGACCGCCAGAAGTCTTATGCTGATAAGAGGCGTAGGCCGATAGAGTTTGAGGTTGGTGATAAGGTTATGCTCAAGTATCGCCTTGGAAAGGGATCATCAGGTTTCGAAAAAGGGGGAAGTTAAGCCCAGATTTATAGGGCCATTCCATATTGTCGCAAGGGCAGGGGAAGTGCCTATAGGCTAGAATTACCTGATGAGTTGAGTGGAATTCACCATACATTCCATGTATCTCATCTTAGGAAATATCTGCAGACGACGATGCACTTGTACCATTAGAGGACATTGAGGTCGATGAGCGACTGAACTATAAAGAGCAGCCGGTGGCCATCCTGGATTGGAAGGAGAATCGCTTACGTATAAATAGTTCCACTCGTACGAGTACAGTGGAGACACAGAAAGGATCAGAATCTACGTGGGAGGTCGAGGAGGAGATTAGAAAATTTTATCCTCATTGTTTGATGACTGACAGGTTTCAAGGACGAAACCTAAATAAGTGGGGGAGACTTGTAACACCCCGAAAAGTCAAAACGAGTCGTAAAGGATTAGGGGCTTATTAATGGGTATTTAATAGAAAAAGGAAAAAGGTTATGTGCTAAGATGGGTTAATGGACAAGAGCTTGAGTAATTGAGGCCCATAATCAGCCCTTACTCCAAAATCAGCCACCATCTTCTTCATTCCAACCCTAACTCCAAAAATCCGTAAAGAGAGAAAGTAGAGAGAGAAAGTGCAAGAAACTCAGGTTTTGGAGCTTCTAAGGTCAAGGGATTGAAGGTCTGGGTGTTTGGGCAACAAAT
The DNA here is from genome assembly GCA_024085815.1 of Flaveria linearis. NCBI lineage: Eukaryota > Viridiplantae > Streptophyta > Magnoliopsida > Asterales > Asteraceae > Flaveria > Flaveria linearis. The sequence goes on from CM044010.1 coordinate 73,887,776, forward strand.
CTCAAGAACTGACCCCTAAACCCTTTTGTAGATCAAACCCGATTCTAGGTTTTTGGGTTTTGAAAATTTGCAAAGAATCGCATAAAGGTCACAGTTTTTACGTATGAAAACATGTATGAAGCTTAGATTTAGCCTCATGGATGATAAACTAAGAGGTTGGACGTAAAAAGTTGTGATTTTGGGTGAAAAACGGACTGGTTCGTGAATTTTATGTGATCTGCGAAATTGTATATGCATCCAGCGAATTTGCATAATCATCCAGCGAAACTAAGAGCATTTCCATCGAAATTACAGTTTCGCTGGGGCGAAACTACAGTTTCGTTCGGGCGAAACTGTGGACCCATAGACATTGCGAAACTAGGAAATTCCAATGAAAGTTGGGCGCTCAAGGCAGCAAATCTGTCCAGCGAAACTGGCAGAAGTACTGCCCAGCGAAACTGGCAGCGAAACTGGCAGCAAAACTGCCAGCGAAACTGTGGGCGAAATTATGAAGAAAATGACGTTTTTGTGCATTAACTTTCGTGCAGCTAGAGTATTCGGACTATAGCTTAAGTAACTTAGGATTGAAGTTATTTTGCTAAGTTCAGGTGAGTTCTAGATCCCCTTATTTAAACGTTTTTCCATGATTTTGGGGCTATTATGCATGGTAAACATAAGATTTTCAAGATAAGGATTTCAAGGTGTTTTAACAAGAAATACATTTTTGGGGCTATTAGCCCGCACCAGCCAGGGGCGTTGCCCCTTGGACCCCACTAGGGCTGCTGCCCCTAGGACCCGCTATCAGGGGCTGCCGCCCCCGAACCCCGGCTGTCCCGCGGAGGGTCGGTTACGTGTTATGATGACTAGTACTTGGTATGTTATGTACTTAATAAGTTACGTATTATATATTAAGTGAAAGATAATATTAATGAGAAGTGGAACTTAATGAATGTTACCCCCGGCCCATATGATGATGAAAGTCTTACAAGCACTATGATAGACTTCACTTATGTGAGTCTGATGTATGATGATGGATCCGTATTCATGAGCAGGCTATGTGCCTTGCAGTGTGGATCACTGTCGGGGGTTAGCTACCGTTTTCATGTGTACCGACAGGGATTGGCATTTGTTTGTCAATCAACATTGAACTCTTGCTTTGTGCAATCTCGTTTATGCTAAAGTGGAAGATATTAATGAATGAAAGATAATAAACATGCTTACTATGATGAAATGTATGTATTACGTATGCGTGGACATATAAAAGACAAAGTTATATTTACTATTTACTTAAACTAGAACTCATTCAGCAAAGCTGACTTTTTTGCATAATAGTTGGCAGGTAGGTGCTGATACTGAGGATGGTACTGTGGAGCTACTTGGGGAGATGTGATGGCATTCCTGTTTATGAAATCTCTATTGTAATTTATGAACAAGTATCATGTTTTGTTTACAATTAAAAAGGACATGTATTTGAGCATGATATGGTTTTTAAGTATTAAATGAATGTTTTAATTATTTCCGCTGCGATGTTTTGCTATTAAACTGATTTTTATGCTATGATTGCCAATTGTGAGGCTTCCCGGGAACGGGGCCTTACAAGTTGGTATCAGAGCCAAAGTTTAAGAGAAATGGGTAAAACATTTTTCAAACCTAACTTAAACTGAGAATGGGACCAAATGAAGGATGCAACCCAAGTAGCTACATGCCATCAGGTAAAATATTTCATGTAAACTGGTAATACGTGCGTGTGCTATTTGTTTACTATACGTGTAGATTTGAACACTAACATGTGTTAGGATAGTGATTGCTTGGGACAGGAGGGTAAGGTAAGTAGTTAATCACACTTGGCCAATGTAATTAAGGACTTACCATACTTGTAATGATCTAAGCAATTAACTTGAATTACCTTTTGGTGTTTAAATCTTATAGGAATTAGATATGGCAGGTAGGAAAACTGGGAAGGCTACACTGGTGTCCTCGAGGTGTCGTACTACTACACTACACCACGCGTCACCGGAGCAAAGCTAAGGCTCCCGAGACTGTTCATGAGGAGTCAGACCTCCATAGTCAACCAGAGTGAGGGATCAGCCACCCTCAAATTTACTATGAAGGAGGCTATTGCCGATGAAGTCTACAATGTCATGCAAGACGTCTTACCCTCGGTGGTGAATGAGGTGCTCAAAGCAGTTAAGGATGGAGAAAAGTTGATAAGAAGGAGAAGGAAAATGAGAAGAATTCTGGAAGGACCACTGGGAGGACGGAGGAATCTGAAGAGGAGCCATCAAACCCTAAGGTGGTAATCCATGATGACACAGTGAGGAGGAGGCTGAGAGAGAGACGACTAGGGGGTGCACTATGGGGTTTCAAAGGTGTAAGCCCCCAACCTTCGACTGTAACGGCAATGCTACTACCGCTCATCGTTGGATCAGAGAGATGGAAGCGGTACTGGAAATTAGTGAATGCCACGAAGATCAGAAGGTTAAGTTCGCCACTCATTCCTTCGTCGACTCAGCGTTGTGCTGGTGGGACAATATTGTCCAGGCTGAAGGAAGGCGATCGATAGCTAAGATGAGGTGGTCTGAACTGAAAGAGTTAGTGCTGGAGGAGTATTGCCCTCACCGGGAATTAGACAAGATTGAAAAGGAGTTCTTGTATTTGGAGGCTGGGAACATGACTCATCAAGAGTATACTTCCAAGTTCAATGAACTTGAAGACTTGTTCTAGACATTGTGACACCTGTATCTAGGAAGATCAAGAGGTACATGCAGGGTTGCCTGTGGATATCAGGAGGCACATGATTGCAGCCAGACCAGGCACGTTCAGGTCGGTGGTGGATTTAGCTGGGACTGTACACGACCACCTTATTATCATAATTTATAAAACATGTTTGAGGTGTAAAAGATTTTTAATTTAGGTCCCAGTTAAATCTCTACTTTTAAACTCTATTACACATAACCTTGACTACACACACTACTAACGGTACACACCTCAAATTACATTTATGTAATTACATAACGTTAAGTTTGTTAAAAGAAACAGTTTACAACCCATTGTTCGATCCACAAGCATCTTCATCGATCACCTTGCCTTTTTGGAAAATTCCTACAAAACAACCACTTTTATCACATTAGTCCATTAGAACTAAATAAGAACTCTTATACTTACTTTATAGGTTATTAGGAGGTGATTTGGGTCTTAAATATCAATTGAAAACCTAATTGACAAGTTAAACCCACCGTAAGTTACGGTGGGTACCGTAAATTACGTGCCCCTGATCTCAAACCCACCGAAGGCAGTAAATTTCTGCCGTATCACTTTCCAGGCTACCGTAATTACAGTGCCTACCGTAATTTACGGTAGACTCAGTTATTTTGTTCTCTCAACGTTTTGACCCGTTTCGTTTGTTTCGACTTTTCAATGATTCCGGGTCCATTTCAACATCTCTATTTGCTCAATTTAGAAGCTTTACTCTCTTAGCTTCGACTCTTTGCATTTATCACATTATCACCCATTCGATAATCACACTTCCATATTTAAATAGAAATGTCATAATTCTACTTTCAAGCTAGTCATTCACTAACTTGGACTAGCATATTAGATTCAGATCACACACCTATACACTTCGATATACATCTTTATGTTTGACATACACACAGTCGCCAAACCACACGTTTATCACCCACTGGTGAATTAGGCTTACACACAGTAGGCAATATAGTTTTCACTCACTAGTGATTAAATGTTACCACCGTAACTAATATAATATACCCCCTCCAGGTTTGATTCACACACCTGTGAACTATACGGTATATTTATTTCATGCACACGCGCATGTAGCTTCAACCCAATTCATGCACTCGAGCATGTATACTTACTATTGCTATAACCATTACTTATGGTCATTATCCACAACTCACATTTACTCAAGAGTAAACATAATAAAATCATAAAGATAAGACTACATATGTTATAAGGCTAATGTTCTTACCTTAAACAGCTTCAACTCAACCTTTGTCTTTGCTCACCGCTTTGCTAATACTCCTTCACCTAAACATACGTTTAGGATTAATTTAGCACATACATACATAGGGTATAAAAACCAATCCATATGCCCCATTTTGACTAGTTCAAGCATAACTAACTCTATATTGACCCACCGGTCGTTTTATTCCCCCTTGCCCTTCCTTTCATATTTTGAACTTCTTGGAGGCATTTCATCAAACCCTTATGGGCATGATTATAACTCAATATTTCATACAACTAATTGCTATAAACCATCAAGTTTCAAAATTAGCATACATGATACATGAACACCCAATACATACTATTCTAAGTTCAACAATATTATTTGATCATAGATGAATTCCTCCTCAACACCCCAATCATGAAGTAAACTACTTAGCAAGAAAACATCCAATAAGACTCACCTTATGAGTTAGATGCAGAAACTAGGTGATTTATAACTCAATTTCCACTTAGAAACTTGAATTCAACACAAACGCAACTCAATTTGACTAGGGTTCTTGATCTCCTTCCTCCTTCCCGTTCTCCTCTCTTCGTGAGTGTGTGTGTGAGTGTCCAGGAGGTTCTACACCTCCTTACTAATATGATATAATTTGATTTTCTCAATGGCAAAAGTAGTCCCTCTAGTTACTTGTATTTATTTACACTAACAATACTAACTTAACTCAGTTAGTTCTAATTTACCACTCATTTTATTTAAAACACAAATTATAAAATTACCTAAAATGGGACGTTACAAGTTCTCCCCCACTTGGGAAGTTTCGTCCCGAAACTTACTGATGCATCAAATAAGTAAGGGTAGCATTCTTTCATCTCGTCTTCTCTCCCAAGTGACATCCGATCCCTTTCGGTTCTTCCACTGTATCAGCACTTGCTTTACTCTTTGTTTCTCAGCTTTTTGATTTTTCTGTCAAGTATTACCACAGTTCTTCCACATAATTCAGCTTATTATCAATCACTAATCCTTATACGGGATATATGCTGATTCATCTGCTAGACATTTTCTCAATGAGAGACATGAAAGGTATTATGGACCCCACTTAGTTCTTCTGGTAGCTCAAGACGATAAGCAACCTTGCCCACCCGAGCTATAATTTTAAATGGTCCAATGAATCGCGGTCCTAACTTTCCTCGCTTTCGGAATCGAATTATACCTTTCCATGGGAAACCTTTAATAACACATAATCTCCTACTTGGAATTCAATCGGTTTTCTTCTTCTATCCGCATACTTTTGACGATCTTGAGCCGCCTTTAGATGAGCTCGCACTTGATCAATGTGTCATTAGTTTTTCTCACCACTTCGGTACTAGCTAGCTCTCGTGGACCGATTTCTCCCTAACATACGGTTTCTACATTTCCTCCCATATAACATTTCATATGGCGCCATTTTCATACCCGAATGATAGCTGTTATTATAAGAAAATTCTGCCAAGGTAGATATGTATCCCAACTACCTCCGAAATCAATAATGCACGCGCGCAACATATCTTCTAGGATTTGGATAATCCTCTCACTTTGACCATCTGTTTGTGGGTGATATGCGGTGCTAATCACAGTTTGGTACCCATTTCTTCATGAAATTTTCTCCAGAACCTCGAAGTAAATCGAACATCTCGATCTGATATTATGGATACAGGTATGCCATGCTCACAATTTCCTTGATATATTTTCTGACATTGTTTCCGATGAGTAAGTCTCCCGAATTGGAATGAAATGAGCACTCTTTGTCAATCTATCCACTACTACCCAGATGGTATCATAGCCTTTTCGGGTTTTTGGAAGCTTTGTTTTAATCCATGGCTATACGATCCCACTTCCAAACTGGAATTTCTAAAGGTTGTAATTCACCATGTGGTTTTTGATGTTCTGCTTTTACTTGTAAACATGTTAAACACTTTTCCACATATTTATGATATCACGTTTCATTCCTGGCCACCAATAATTCACTTTTAAATCACAATACATCTTAGTAGCTCCTGGGTGAATCGAATACTTAGATTTATGTGCTTCATCCAGTATCAATTCTTTTACTGGACAATTGGAGGAATCCACACTCGTCCCCTCATTGTTTTTAATCCATAACTGTCTTCCTTTAGGATTTGCACTTGACCCTGAATACGGTTTCGTTTCCAATTCTCCTCTTTGAGTGCCTCCATTGCGCTTCTTTAATTCGCTCGATTATGCTTGAGTTAATCGTTATTCTCATCGCTTTTACTCTAATAGGCTCATACTCATCTTTTCTACTTAATGCATCCGCTACCACGTTAGCCTTCCCAGGATGATATAGGATTTCACAGTCGTAATCCTTTAATAATTCCAACCAACGTCTCTGTCTCATATTAAGCTCTTTCTGAGTGAAGAAATATTTAAACTTTTATGATCGGTAAAAATAGTGCATTTCACACCATAAAGATAATGCCTCCAAATTTTCAAGGCAAATACCACTGCGGCCAGCTCTAAATCATGTGTTGGGTAGTTCATCTCATGTGTTTTCAGTTGTCTTGAGGCATAAGCTATACTCTACCCCTTTGCATCAAACACACCCCCAACCCAAAATAGGACGCATCAGAATACACAACAAAATCCTCATTCCCCTCGGTAATGCTAGTATTGGTGCCTGCGTCAATCTTAATTTCAACTCTTGAAACGCTTTTTCTTGTTCGACATCCCATTTAAAAATAATCCCTTTTCTAGTAAGTTTAGTCAACGGAGAAGCTATTTTGGCAAAGTCTTGAATAAACCTCCGGTAATACCCTGCTAGGCCCAAGAAACTTCTAATCTCAGTTGGAGTTTTTGGAGGATTCCATTTCATTACTGCTTGAATCTTTGAGGAGTCTACTTGAATTCCATTTGCATTTACAACATGCCCCAAGAATTGCACTTCTCGTAACCAAAAATCACATTTTGAAAATTTAGCATATAATTTTTCTTGTTGAAGAGTTTCCAAAACCTCTCGTAAATGGCGCGCATGCTCTTCTTCACTTTTAGAATACACTAATATATCATCAATGAAAACAATAACCGAACGGTAACATAGGTCGACATACCCGATTCATTAAATCCATAAACGCCCGCCGGTGCATTTGTTAACCCAAAAGACATCACAAGAAACTCATAGTGACCGTAGCGAGTACGAAACGCTGTCTTAGCACATCGTCCTCCTTTATCCTTAGTTGATGATACGCTGACCTTAAATCAATCTTTGAAAACCAAGACGCGCCTTGTAGTTGGTCAAATAAATCATCAATCCTAGGTAAAGGATATCGGTTCTTGATAGTCACCTTATTTAATTCTCGATAATCAATACCATTCTAAAACTTCCATCTTTCTTTTTAACAAAAAGAACTGGTGCACCCACGGGAGATGCTTGGGCGAATAAAACCCTTTTCAAGAGTTCTTGTAATTGTTTCATCACTCTTGTAATTCAGATGATGCTAATCGATATGGGGCTTTAGCAATAGGTTAGCTTCGGTACTAAATCAATTCGAAACTCCACATCTCTTACAGGTGGAAGGCCTGGTAAGTCATCTGGAAATACCTCAGGAAATTCTCTAACCACTGGAACATCTTCTAATTTCGGTACACTCTGGTTAGTATCAATTACATATGCCAGGAAACATTGCCCTTCACGCCTCATATGCTTTAGGGTCTTAATTAATGAACACAACACTACTCCTTTTACACTTTTCTCCATGAATAACTACCTTACGGCCCCTCGGAGATTTTAACTTTATCTTTTTATGATAACATACAATATCAGCCTGGTATGTAGAAAGCCAATCCATTCCCACCACATCAAACTCACCTAAGGTCATAGTATTAGATCAATAGGATACTCTTCCTTCTTAATAGTTAACCTACACCCTCGGTAAACTCAAACACTAAAAATGTTTTAGAATTAGCACTTCGACCTCTACTGGTGCAGGCAATGTACTTATTTCAAACAAAGGATGAGACGCAAATTTAATCGACACAAACGATCTATTAGCACCGGAATCAATAACACATACGCAGGTAAAGAATTTAACAGAAAGTACCCGACACCACATCGGCGGTCTTTTTAGCTTCTTCAGCTGTAATTTGAAAAGCCCTTCCCCTTGCTTTCGGTATTTCAGGTTTCTTTACACTGCTCTGAGCGCTCGAACTTCCACCAGTTTTCAAATCTGGACATTCACTCCTCTTGTGCCCAGGTTTATAACAATTGAAACACAGCTCCAACTGACTGGTGCATTGGGTAGACAAGTGTCCGGGCCTCCCACATCTAAAACATTTCTTGGAGGTAAACGGCATTCCCCCGGATGCCTCTTGCCACAGTTAACACACGTTTAATTTCTTTAACCTGACTCGGCTTCTTAATTGGGTAGAAAATTTAGGCTTCTGGAAGGTCCTTCATCTTATGTACGGCCTTTTTTCACCACGCTCCATCTGTCGTTTCAACTCAGCTTCTCTCTCCCGAGCACAATCTATAAGTTCCACTAGGGTCTCACATCGAGAAGGTGTAAGAAACTCCCGGTATTTAGCATTTAACATCCCATAGTACTGATTAATCCACATCCTTTCTGTTCTTAAAAAGTCGCGACAAAACTTAGCCTTTTCATAGAAAATCGCCGTGATGGTATCTATGTCCTCGTCCTTCTGTCGCAGTTGTAAGAATTCTTCATAATTCGGTTGATCGCCGCTTGCGAGCTAAACCGCTTTAAAAACCTCTCTTTAAACTCCTCCCAAGTCATCACTCGTATACCTTCCAAACAATTTCTTCTCGCACTAAATCCCACCAGTCTTTACCTCGCTGTTTAACTGGCCACCCGCAATATCACCCTATCATTAGGATCACAATGTGAAGTTTCAAACGTCCCCTCTATATCCGAGATCCACCGAATTGCTAGTAATGGTCCACCTCACCATTAAACTCAGCTGGTTTACATGCTACAAAATCTTTATACGTTACCCGTTTAGGTGCTTTCTCAGTTTTCTCTCCAACCTGCAACACTGTAAGTTCATGCTGTATAAACTCTTGTAGCGTTCTTTGCATATCTTCCATGTACATTGGTAAATTGGCCCCTATGGCTTTAGCCACTTCTTCACTAATAATTTTTTTCATCTCTGAATTACTTGATTCACATTCCTCGCGAATATGTTCCTCAGCCATCCTTGATGACTGAAATATAACTCATTCAATTTTATATTTACTGCATCACTATGCTTATAATCATGTAAATCACATATTTACATTTATAAAACTTTCACACATATCGCATATTAACACAGGTACACTAACCTTGATTGATGGCTCAGTGATCGAATCTTGGATCGAACAAGTTCTCTTCTATTATCACGAGCACAAGATTTGAGTTCAAGCTTTCTCTACTCACTTGAATCCCTCAAACCACGGCTCTGATACCAACTTGTAACACACCACCTTATTATCATAATTTATAAAACATGTTTGAGGTGTAAAAGATTTTAATTTAGGTCCCAGTTAAAATCTCTACTTTTAAACTCTATTACACATAACCATGACTACGTCAACACTACTAACGTTACACACCTCAAATTACATTATGTAATTACATAACGTTAAGTTTGTTTAAAGAAACTAATTAACAACCCATTGTTCGATCCACAAGCATCTTCATCGATCACTTTGCCTTTTTGGAAAATTCCTACAAACAACCACTTTTATCACATTAGTCCATTAGAACTAATAAGAACTCTTATACTTACTTTATAGGTTATTAGGAGGTGATTTGGGGCTTAAAATATCAATTGAAAACCTAATGGACAAGTTAAACCCACCGTAAGTTACGTGGGTACCGTAAATTACGGTGCCCCTGATCTCAAACCCACCGTAAGGCAGTAATTTCTGCCGTATCAACTTTCCAGGCTACCGTAAATTACGGTGCCTACCGTAATTTACGGTAGACTCAGTTATTTTTTGTCTTCTCACGTTTTGACCCGTTTCGTTTGTTTCGACTTTTCAATGATTCCGTCCATTTCAACATCTCTATTTGCTCAATTTAGAAGCTTTAACTCTCTTAGCTTCGACTCTTTGCATTATCACATTATCACCCATTCGATAATCACACTTCCATATTTAAATAGAATGGGTCATAATTCTACTTTCAAGCTAGTCATTCACTAACTTGGACTAGCATATTAGATTCAGATCACACACCTATACACTTCGTATACATCTTTATGTTTGACATACCACAGTCGCCAAACCACACTTTATCACCCACTGGTGAATTAGGCTTACACACAGTAGCCAAAATATTTTTATCACTCACTAGTGATTTAAATGTTACCACCGTAACTAAATATAATTATAACCCCTCCAGTTTGATTCACACACCTGTGAACTATACCGGTATATTTATTTCATGCACACGCGCATGTAGCTTCAACCCAATTCATGCACTCGAGCATGTATACTTACTATTACTATAACCATTACTTATGGTCATTATTCCACAACTCACATTTACTCAAGAGTAAACATAATAAAATCATAAAGATAAGAACTATGGTTATAAGGCTAATGTTCTTACCTTAAACAAGCTTCAACTCAACCTTTGTCTTTGCTCACCGCTTTGCTAATACTCCCTTCACCTAAACATACGTTTAGGATTAATTTAGCACATACATACATATGGTATAAAACCAATCCATATGACCCATTTTGACTAGTTTAAGCATAACTAACTCTATATTGACCCACCGTCGTTTTATTCCCCCCTTGCCCTTCCTTTCATATTTTGAACTTCTTGGAGGCATTTCATCAAACACCTTATGGGCATGATTTATAACTCAACATATTTCATACAACTAATTGCTATAAACCATCAAGTTTCAAAATTGGCATACATGATACATAGAACACCAATACATACATACTATTCTAAGTTCAACACATATTTAATTTGATCATAGATGAATTCCTCCTCAACACCCCAATCATGAAGTAACTACTTAGCAAGAAACATCCAATTAAGACTCACCTTATGAGTTAGATGCAGAACTAGGTGATTTATAACTCAATTCACCATTAGAACTTGAATTCAACACAAACGCAACTCAATCTGACTAGGGTTCTTGATCTCCTTCCTCCTTCCCGTTCTCCTCTCTTCGTGAGTGTTCCTTCCTCCTTCCCGTTCTCCTCTCTTCGTGAGTGTGGTGTGAGTGTCCAGGAGGTTCTACACCTCCTTACTAATATGTATATAATTTGATTTTCTCAATTGGCAAAAGTAGTCCCTCTAGTTACTTGTATTTATTTACACTAACAATACTATTAACTCAGTTAGTTCTAATTTACCACTCATTTTATTTAAAAAACAAATTATAAAATTACCTAAAATGGGACGTTACAGAGACTGTACGACAAAGAGATCCGGTGCCTGCACAAAAAAGGTGGAGAGATGAGTGGAATAAGAATGGCAATGGGAAGAGGTTCGGAGGTGATAACTTCAGGAGTGGGAGAAGAAGATGAGAGCTGAAGATCAGCCCGGAAGACAGGGAAATGTTGTGGGAATAAGAATGGCAATGGGAAGAGGTTCGGAGGTGATAACTTCAGGAGTGGGGAGAAGAAGATGAGAGCTGAAGATCAGCCCGGAAGACAGGGAAATGTGTGGAGGAGGTTTTGTAGAAAGTGTGGAAGGGTCATTCGGGGGAGTGTAGAGTTGGAACTGGAAAATGTTTTAAGTGTGGGGGTGAGGCCACTATGTTAGGGATTGCAAGGTGGGGAATGTTACCAGTGTTGGCGAGATGGGACATGTGGGTAGGGACTGCAAGAAAGGAAAATCAGCAGGATCAGGAACGGTTAGAGCCGGAGATAAAGGAAAGGGTGATGATTCAAAGGCGAAGGCGAGGGCATTCAACATAACTCGCGAGGAGGCCAGGGTAGACCCAGAAGTAGTTTCAGGTATGTTTCTGGTGGACCATAAATATGCTTCTGTGCTCTTTGATTCTGGTGCTAGTAGGAGTTTTGTGTCTGCTGCCTTTTGTCGTCGTTGCATGATAAGAGTAGAAAGTTAGACGAGCCTTTCTATGTAGAAACCGCCATTGGTAAACCACTAAGGTAACTGAAGTGATTGAGGATTGCCTGATTGAGTTAGAAGGTTGTATGTTCCCTGCTAGGTTGCATGTTATGGCCATAGGGTTTCGATGTGGTGTTAGGCATGGATTGGTTAGCTAGGTATGAAGCCAATATAGTATGTATCAAGAAATAGTTCGTCTAACAGCGCCCGATGGTAGTCCCGTTACGGTTCGTGGGGATAAGGGTGTTGTGTGCCGAAGGTTGTGTCGATGATCACAGCTGAAAAGTACATGAGACGTGGGTGTAGCGCTTACTTGGCTACGTAAAAGATGTGGACGCGCTAGAGCCACAATTATCAGACGTGCCGGTAGTGCGTGAGTTTCCTGACGTCTTTCCTGAAGACCTGACTGGTGTGGCGCGGACCGCGAAATCGAATTCCAGATTGATTTGTTACCGGGAGCACAGCCCGTCGCTAAAGCACCATATCGGTTAGCTCCTTCAGAGATGGTGGAATTGAGAGAGGAGTTGCAAGATTTATTGGATAAGGGCTTCATCCGGCCAAGTATCTCACCATGGGGTGCTCCAGTTTTATTCGTCAAGAAGAAAGATGGTAGCATGCGGATGTGCATTGACTATCGCGAGCTCAATAAGCTGACCGTAAAGAATCGATACCCGCTACCAAGGATTGACGACTTGTTCGATCAATTCAGGGTGCCAGCTGGTTTCAAGGATAGACCTGCGGTCTGGTTACAACAAACTAAAGGTGAAAGAACAAGATATTCCTAAAACGGCGTTCCGGATGCGTTATGGACATTACGAATTTCTCGTCATGTCCTTTGGTTTAACTAACGCGCCAGCTGCTTTTATGGACCTTATGAATCGGGTGTGTCGGCCTATGTTGGATAAATCAGTAATAGTGTTCATCGATGACATTTTGATCTATTCAAAGAGTGAAGAAGAACATGCCGATCATATTCAAGAAGTATTGGAGACACTCAGAAGCGAGAAGTATATGCTAAGTTCTCCAAATGTACATTTTCGCTTCGAGAAGTACAGTTTCTGGGTCATGTGGTTAATCCCGAGGGGATCCGGGTGGATCCTGCGAAGGTTGAAGCGGTAATGCAATGGGAATCTCCAAAGACGCCAACCGAGATTTGCAGTTTCTTAGGTCTGGCAGGTTACTATAGGAGGTTTATCCAGGATTTCTCTAAGGTAGCTTCTCCTTTGACTAAGCTGACCTGGAAGGACGTGAAGTATGAATGGGGTCCTAATCAGGAGAACGCCTTCCTAGAACTAAAAATGAGGTTAACGCAAGCCCCTGTCCTGATGCTACCTGAGGGGAACGAGGACCTGGTAGTCTACTCGGATGCCTCATATGCAGGATTGGGTTGCGTGTTGATGCAACGGGGAAAAGGTGATCCTATGCTTCCAGACAATTAAAAATTCACGAGGCCAATTATCCTACCCATGATTGGAATTGGCTGTGGTGGTGTTTGCATTGAAGATTTGGAGACACTACCTGTATGGGGTGAAGTGCACCATCTTCACCGATCATAAAAGCCTGAAGTATTTCTTTAAACAAAAAGAACTCAATATGAGGCAGAGGAGGGTGGCTTGAACTGATCAAGGATTATGACTGCGAAATTCATTATCATCCAGGCAAAGCTAATATGGTTGTTGACGCCCTTAGCCGAAAGGGACGACCCGAACCAATTCGGGTGAGGGCTTACCAAATAATCAAGACGCCTGATGTTATGAAACAGGTGAGGGAGTTTCAGGATGAAGCATTAAGATAAGACAGAGTCAACTCTGAAAGAATAAAAGGGCAGGTTTCAGATTTGGGGGAAAAAACCCTGGGTGTTAGAACCCGATCTGGGCGGATGGGATCCCTCTCTACGGGGATTAAGGGGGAAGTTCATGGATGAGGCTCACAAAACCCGCTATTCCATTCATCCAGGTGCCACGAAAATGTACCAAGATCTGAAGAAAGATTACTGGTGGCCAGGAATGAAGCGAGATGTGGCTAAGTACGTAAGCAAGTGCTTGACTGTCTGCAAGTGAACGCAGAGCACCAAAGCCATATGGAAAGATCCAGCCTTTGGATATGCCCGAATGGAAATGGGAACACATCACAATGGACTTCATCACGAAGCTACCTCGCACGGCGAGAGGAAGCGACGCGATCTGGGTGATTGTTAACCGTCTAAAAAGAGCGCCATTTCCTACCAATTCGTGAGACGTTTTCCTCTGAGAAGTTGGCAGAGCTATTTATCAAGGAAATCGTGGCTCGTCACGGCGTGCCAGTGTCTATCGTTTCGGATAGGGACACACGGTTTACGTCTAAAATTTGGAAGAGGTTCCACGACTCAATGGGGACTAGACTGCATATTAGTACGGCTTACCACCCTCAGACGGAATGGTCAGTCGGAAAGAACAATTCAGACGTTAGAAGACATGCTACGAGCATGTGTGATCGATTTCGGTGGAAGTTGGGATGAGCACTTACCGTTGGCGGAATTCTCGTATAATAATAGTTACCATGCCAGCATTGGTATGCCACCTTACGAAATGTTGTATGGTAGGAAGTGCAGAACGCCCGTGTGTTGGGGTGACATCGGGCAAAAGGAATTGGGTGCCTTGAAGTGATTGAGGTCACAACTGAGAAGTTAGATAAGATTAAGGCATTCATGAAAGTTACGAAAGATCGCCAGAAAGTCTTATGCTGATAGAGGCGTAGACCTATAGAGTTTGAGGTTGGTGACAAGGTTATGCTCAAGGTGTCGCCTTGGAAAGGGATTATTAGGTTTCGAAAAAGGGGAAAGTTAAGCCCAAGGTTCATAGGGCCTTTCCGTATTATCGCAAGGGTAGGGGAAGTGGCCTACAGACTAGAATTACCTGATGAGTTGAGTGGAATTCACCCTACGTTCCATGTATCTCATCTTAGGAAATGTCTAGCAGATGACGATGCACTTGTACCATTAGAGGACATTGAAGTCGACGAGGCTGAACTATGTAGAGCAGCCGATGGCCATCCTGGATTGGAAGGAGAAACGCTACGTAATAAAGTAGTTCCGCTGGTATGAGTACAGTGGAAACACAGAAAAGGATCAGAATCTACGTGGGAGATCGAGGAAGATATGAGGAAATTTTATCCTCAATTGTTTGAGGACTGACAGGTTTCGAGGACGAAACCTAAATAAGTGGGGGAGACTTGTAACGCCCCGAAATTTCCCAGAGACAAACCATTTAATAATAATGGGCTTTTAAGGGTTAATTTAAGAAATAAGGATAAATTGGTGGGCTATGGACCAAATTAGCCTTAATGGGCTATGTGTTGGTGGGTTTAAGGGCCCTAATCAGTCCTTAAACAATGCATGATCAAATTCATTTACATTATCAACCCTAGCCACCAAATTCGTAGAGAGAGAAAGTAGAGAGAGAAGTGGTGAAATCTCAAGATTTGAGCTTGAAGGGTTGAAAGATGGAAGGTCTGGGTGATTGGAGCATCAAATCTAAGAAAGGGGCAACAAAACTAGGTAAGAATCGACCTCTAATGCCTTCTGTAGATCAAACCCGGATTCTAGGGTTTTGGGGTTTTAAAAGTCTCAAAGAAACATATAAAGGTCGAATTTTTACGAGTGAAAACGTGTTAAAAAGGTTAGAAATGGTTTCATGGAAGGTAAACCAAGGATTTTGACGTAAAAAGCTAAGATTTTGGTTTAAAAACAGGCTGGTTCGTCATTGATATGCATCCAGCGAAACTGTGCCCCGATCCAGCGAAACTGTGCACTCATCCAGCGAAATTACGCAGCGAAACTAAGAGAAGTTCCAGCGAAACTACAGTTTCACTGGGCGAAACTACTGTTTCACTGGGCGAAACTACTGTTTTGCTGATATGTTCGCCAGTGCCCAGGTTGACCTTAGATATTGCGAAACTAGGAAATTCCAACGAAAGTTGGGCGCTCAAGGCAGCGAATCTGTCCAGTGAAACTGGCAGAAATACTGCCCAGCGAAACTGGCAGCGAAACTGCCAGCGAAACTGGCAGCAAAACTGCCAGCGAAACTATGGGCGAAATTTGTAGAAAATGATGTTTTTGTGTATTAACTTTCGTGCAGCCAGAGCATTCGGACGTAGCTTAAGTAACTTAGGATTTAAGCTATTTGCTATGTTCAGGTGAGTTCTAGATCCCCTTATTTAAAGTTTTTCCATGATTTTAGAGCTATTATGCATAGTAAACATAAGATTTTCAAGATAAGGATTTCAAGGTGTTTTAACAAAAACTTCGGGACGAAATTCCCTCAACTGGGGGATACTGTGACATCCGTCACCAAGGTCCGTCTATCGACGTAATCTGTTAGTTTTGTTGTCGGTCATTCCTCACCCTTATAACCCATCTATGTGGATATTATGCCTGTTTAGTTGCTTAGTTAACCTTATGCGTGTGCTATCGTAGCTTAAATCATCGTCGTCTTGAAATCTTAACTGGGATTTGCCCCGTTAACACTAAACGCGCCATTTTTATATAAAAACTATTGTCACGTATAAAACCCATTTTAACTTGTAAATAACATTAACGATGTTTTATCATTAATAAAAACAAGACTAATAAATACGTTTTCAACCGAAGCAAAATTTGGGAACCCGGGGGCAAAGTGCGGGGACTAAACTTGACATTTGAGAACTAGGCTGGGTATAAATACCATTTCCCAGCCATTCTTCACACCATCTTCATCTTCATCGCTTCTTCTTCATCTTGAGTGTCATCGTTATACTCGTTCTAGCACGTAGATAACCTCGCTTACCTCGTTTTTAGCTCGATTTAGCTGCTGCGTTTTCTAGGGTTTCGGGTGCTCGGGTTCATCCGAGCACATGAGGTCGTGTGGGCTTGCATGTTGTGTTTTTGAGTGTGTTTCTTGTCTAGACATGTTAGGATATGGGTTCTAGAGGTTCTTGGTGTGTGAAACCTACGCCCGGAGTAGTTGGACGCTGCTCGAAGTCTCAGAAGTCGCGACCTGCTGTGCAGGGCGACTGGCCATTCGGCCGACTGAACCATGCGACTGGGGGTGCGTCGTGCGACTGGGTTAGGCGTATGAGTGCGCCGTGCGACTGAGCCGTGCGGTTGGGCAAATCGCACGACTGAGTCATGCGAATGAGTCTGTGCGAATGAATGTGTGTGCGAATGAGTCTGTGCGAGTGAGTGTGCGTGCGATTGAGTCAGTGCGAATGAGATTGTGTGCGATTGTGCGTGAGTCGTACGACTGAAAGTCCAATCGCACGAATGAAAGTTCAATCGCACGAATCAAGCTGGTTCGTGCGAATGAAGGTCCAATCGTGTGTATGGAGGTTGAGTCGTATGACTGAGTCTTGCATGGTATGACTGAATGCTTAGTCGTATGAATGAAGGTTCAATCGTACGAATGAAGCTGATTGTACGACTGAAGGTCCATTCGTACGAAGGAAGGGTTGAGTCGTGCGTCCGGTCCTGTTGTATGACTGATGGTGTGTGTGTGTGTGTGGATCCCCTCTTTGGAGATCTCATGACGATGAAGTAACATTAATAAAGTGTCATAGCTTGACCAAAAGATTAAAGTCAACGCTATCAACAGGCACATACTATTTAAAATAACCTAGTCTGAGATGTGTGTGACTGTTTGTGTGTGTACTACCCACGACCGAACCGAAACCCCGAATCTATTGACATTATCTTATGCTTATGCTCGTTATTAATGCTTGTCAGTAACTGTCAATAGGTGTTTGACTGTTCATAGGCGTCCTACCGTTGGGAATATTCATCACACGTGCCTATCATCTGTTCAGTGAGTTTCGTGGCCCCTTTTTACTCTTATAAAACCTTTTCAAATATCTTTAACTTGGGGGAAAAGAATGTTCACCTACTTAACTTGATTTCAGGCACCTTCCCTAGTGGAAGTTGGCTACTACTTCTATGAGTAATCTTAACTTGCTTATCTTGTGATTGTGCTATATGAACTTAAACTATATGCTATGTTACCTCTATGTATGACTTGGGGGTATCACCTACTATGCACTACTACTTGATGTTATGTGTTGAATGATGTTACCTGTGGATGCCATTGACCTTGGATGCTCTCGGCTGTGTGGCTCTTCTGTGTGGTTCTTCTGTGTGGTTCTTCTAAGCCGATCATCCACTACAACCATTAATCCCGGTAATTGGTACCTAAGGATTGGTTTGGTTGTAACCTAAACGTATGCGCTGTGTGTGGATCTTCCTACGTCATATTAAACTTATTATGCTATGGAAAACCTTTTCATATAACCATTAATCCCGGTAATGGGACCTAAGGATGGTTTGGTTATAAACTATACGTACGCGCTGTGTGGATCTTGCTACGTCTTAATAAACTATTTAAACTTTGGGAATGTTTCCTTTCAGACACCAATTCCATGTGGAACCGATGTTTAGGTTTGGCTGTAGCTACATGAAACCGGTAAACGCCTATACATAAGTGTAGTCGCGGTAACGCTTACTGAACTTACTGTTTACATCATTAATATCTTTTAATACTTAAAACCTGCGAAGCTCACCAATAATTATGTTGACCGTTTTGAGCATCTCTTTTCAGGTGATCAAGGTAATTGAAGATCTAGGAGTGCTACCTTTTAGAGGAGACCCTTGGATGCATTTTGTGATTATTACTCTTGTAAAGCTTGAACATGACTTTTTGTATACTTGTTCCGAGTTGTGGGAATTTACGTTACAAGTTATTATCAATGCTTATGTGATCATCTTATGTCTATGCTTATGACTATGCTGTCGTGAACATTGATTATACACGACACAAGTCTCCAATTGTGTTCGGGTGTCGTCATGACATGCTTGTCATCATACTATTACTATTGCTACTCTATTGCATACCATGTGTTATGACGATCCCATCTAGCTCACATTCCCCGTGTTTCCGCTATTAGCGGGGGTGTGACAGACTGGTATCAGAGCCATTGGTTATAGAGAATTCATTAGGCAATACACTGACCTAGACTAACCTAGGAACCTTCATGTAGATTTGCATGCTTAAGCTTGTGTGCATTTATATATCTCGTGTATGTGTTTCTCCTTACATGTTTGGTTATCCTTCTGTTATGTGATCTTTTACTTTATGCTTGAGCCCTTGTGCTCGACCTCTGTGAGATGCTTCCTATTGGATCTTCCGTTCCCTCTATGCGCCAAGTTATCATAGCCAAAATTCGGGTATTGAGACCCCAAGAGATCTTCACAGATCATACATCGCGCTTGACCTCATATACTGAGAGACCTACCCGAGGAGGGCCATGTCTGAGTCCTCCCAAGGACGCGAGATAGACAACCTCCGCTAGACTATACGTGATTACATGTTTGGCTCTCAGTTGACTTGATGGATTATTATGGAAATGATGTGAAGGAAGGGCGGATGTCATGTAACCGGATTAGGCATCATTCTCGGTACATCGTGGATGTGGTGGGAACGCTGCGGGGAACCCTATATATAAAAACCACCTGTATACCGAGAATATGCTTAAAATGGGCTGCATGGTGATCTTGACCGACTGGAACACAAAACATTGGAATTTGATAAGTAAAGTACTTGTGTATCTTAAGGTGACTAAAGCTTATATGTGCCTCTTGTGTGAATAGAACATGCCGCCTCGAAGATCTACCCGCAGCAACAGTAGCGGAAGTGAAGCCCCGAGGGGCAGAGGCAGAGGCAGGGGTAGACTCCAATAGCAATTGAAGGCCCTCCTGGCAATACCCAAGGGACTAGAAACCTGATATGGCAGCCTTAATTGCTCAACAATTGACTGCCCTGATTCCAACTATTGTAGATAAATATAATAAAATATAATATATATAGCATTCAAGCGCAATCGTAAGAATTGCAATTGCAATTCTATCCCACATCGAAGCAGTAGAAGTTTCATCCAACATCGCTGCTCATATAAATTTGAGTAGCTTACTATTTTTATAAATAGGAACCTTAAGGTTGAATTTAAAACATAACTTTTTTTCGGAACGCTCTAATATAAAGAGAATCCCGAGTTTTCAATACCCCGTTGGGTGTTGCTAGTAGTCGTTTTGATACGCGAGTAGGAGCGCGACTAGGAGCACGAGTAGGGGAGACTCTACATCAAATTGCCGTAGATAGTTTTAGGTACGCCCTTGTTTAAGGTTATGTTTAATTATTATTATAGTCGTTATTATTATTATTATTATCATTGTAGATATTAATATTAATATAGTTATTATTAATATTATTATTATCATCTTTATAGTATTATTGTTTTATAGTTGTTATTTTTATTGCAATAGTAAGTATTATTATTGTTTGTTATTTTAGCGTTGTAGTTGTTATATTTATTATTATTAGACTTTAAGGTTATCATTAGGGAAGGTATTGGGTAACCCCGAGGGTTGGCTCGGGTATGATGGAAACGCCCGAGTTATGCCAACTAGTAAGGGTTGTACCAAAGGTTGACATATGATAAAAGAAAGTGCCCGAATAAAACCAACAAAATAGAAAAGGATAACGAATCATCTCTAAAATTATTACTAGCTAGAATATAGCTTAAGTATTGTTATTTTACTTATAGGATAATACCTGATAGCAGTGAACTGAGCAGACGATATCACTGGCTTGATTGATTGAGGTGAGTTCCTCTGAACTATTTATAAAACGGGATGTGATGTTCTATAACTGGTAATAATTGTAGAATTGAATATCAATAGCATCTGTGATATGTGGCAATGCTTGATAGGATGCTTGAGGGCTGCTTGTATGATTCTGCTTTAGCCAGTGGATTTTGTATACATAGCCTGGTTATGTGAATTTATAGTGTGCTTATTCTGTTCCTATCTGTTTGCCATGGCTGTATCTGCTTGATGCAATAGTCAATAATAACATGTTTTGAATTTGAAGAATGCCATGTTTATGAACTCACAAGCTTTATGCTGAGTCCCAAATGTTTTATTTTTATGGACACACATCCTAGGTGCCAAGTATTACAGGGATTGAAGATTTCGAGCTAGTTTATGAGAAAATAAAGTTCTAGAATGTTGTTGAAGATTTGGATCCCTAGTATAGTTAAACTGATGTAATGGTATTATCTATTATAACAAATATTTACACGTTGATGTATAATTAAAGTTAGACTTCCGCTATGTGCTCTATAACTCCTATGTGTCTGTATATCCGATGCGTAACACTCCCCACGGTGAGCCCTGGGAGGCGGGTGCTACAAATAATGAAGGGGGCTATAGTACCCTAAAAGTTTCTATAAATAAGAGGTGGATGCCATCCACCTTCTCCCTTGCACACCTTTGGCTAAAATTTCTTGATGAGATGGAAAGCTAGTATACCAGGAAAAGAGGTAAGTTCTTTCATCCACAATGTTCATGCTAGGTTAGATCTAGCCTATTCTTAATGAGATCTAAGTTTAAAGACGGTTTATATGCAAAATGTTGGAGGCTTGAAGGATCTTGATGTGGAAATTTATTTCTAGGGTTTCCATTGAGTTCATAATTAAGATGTGAGTTTTAGATGCCATTTTTCATAAATGTAGGTGATTGAGGCTGATATGTTGATCGTGTGCTTAAATTTTAATATTACAATGCTTATTTTCATGTTTTAGTTGTTAATCCATTAGAAGTTAAGTTACTTTTGTCGTGTTTTTGTGTTCGTAGTTAAAAGTGAAGAATGTGAAAGATATGAAAGTTGTAGGGGGCAAATCGAAAACTGAGAGATCAAGAAACAAAAGACGAAGATGTTACAGGACCTCACAAACTTCAAATATGTATAACTTGATCTAGAGCTGGAGTTACAAGACCCATAGCTAGTAAACGAAAAGCTCTTGGTTTATACATGAAAAATAAGAGGTACTATAGTCAACAGTGCCATTGACTCTATTATAGGCACCACTAACTCTGGGGTCATTAGTGAGAGGAGTTGATTGCACTACAGGTCAGAGAATTATGGTTGTCACTGATAGTATGGCACCACCAACACCGAGACCCGTGTTTTCATAGGTTTAGACCTAATTTTGATGGGATGAAAAAAGGGATTAACCCTATATATAGTTGAAGATACATTTATTTAGCAACAGTCAAGGATGAAAATTGGTGATCCTCCAGCATTCCAATGGTTTTTAAACATCATAATCACCCAAAATCTCCATACTTGATTCAGTTCATGTTGTTGAAGCAATAAGGATCCAAGGCTAATTCACTTATGCGTACTTCGGGTGATCGGATTATGCAGGTAGTATTTCTTCTTACATTTGACCTAGATTTTGGATTGAATCTTGAACTCTTTAAGTGTTATGTGATTTAACTTGTAATTTGATTATTTAAATAATTTAATCATGTTTAAATCTAATCTTAATATCATACAGCTTTGTTTTCTTTTATCAATATTGACTGGTTCTTGAAATTAGGTTTACATTATTTAATTTATGATTGTATGAATAATGTGCATTAAGCTCCAATCTGTATTCATCACTTAGATCTTATCACACATAGAGTAATCATTAATGAATTCTTCCTAGATTAAGCTAACATAATTGTTAATTTTCAAAATGTAATCTTGAAGTGGGTCACTTTTCTCCAATTGTTTGAAACCATTGTTATTACTTTTGTTAGTTTTATTATTACTAAAGTTAACCAACACATCAAGTTACTTTTCAGTGTTATTTTTCTTAATTTTTTTGTGACTAACACATTTCTCTAATTCGTTATGGATTTGACACCCTATTTGCCTGTATTATAGGCGAGACTTTTCTATTAATATTATTTTAACAACTACGATATATAGATCTAATATTTACGTAAACATTGAAGCTTGATGCATGCATGTTTTTATGTTCATATTACCACTCGTGTGCGTGCATGTATGTATATGAATATAGAAACTCTAATTAATGGTATGTTTAATCTATAAATGCAATGATCTGTTGATATTTTAATGATTATATCGAAATAAGTAGGCTTAAGGTCGATGTGCATGCTATAGTGTCCCCATAAAGTGGGCTATTATCTCTGCATGTAATGTTATGACCCTTATCTCTATGAATAATCTAAAGCATGATACTTACAAGGTGGATTAATACCTTTGTCAATAACTAAGGCCTTTGTATATAAGTTATTATAACTGTAAATTTGTAAAAGGTTAAGGCATGTCCCTTATAGAATGAAATGAATGGCCTCCTCGATTGGATAGGTCTTTGCAAGTAAGTGCTTGTCATTACATGTATTCAGTATTGTCACCACCCTTAATTTTCACAAAAGTGGTTTATACCGTTACCCGTTTGACATACCAGAATCTTAGCTAATAGTTACACCAAACGACATGTTTAATACAAAATCATTTCATTAAAGTTTATCGGTTAAACCCAAATGATTATCTGAAAGTCAAGTTTCATATTTAACAATGCAGAAGCAAATTTAAATAAAATGCATTAAGCACTAATGTGCAGAACACACATGCCCAAACTCAATATTAATTGTAAAACCCAAGTATTAGTTTCTAAAAGGGAAAACTTCACGAAATAGTAACCAAGTTTACTCTGTGTTCCAATCAGGTCACTTATATTTGAAACTGTTTCAATTACATCATTAAACTTTGAAGTGGTGTTTTAATCCTATATAATTAACCTGCTTAGCAGGTAATTTTTTATTTATATTTAAAACAAATTAAACAAATAAATAAACACATTAAAGATTACAAAAATAATATTAAAAAAACCTAAACTATCTTCAAGCACAACCATCGCACCACCTAAACAAATTCTACAGTTTCTTCTTCTCTCGCAGGCCTATTCTTCGCCTGCCTCCCCTTCGCCGCCTCCCCTTCGCCGCCGCCCTCGCCGGACTCCGCCGTCGTCCCCATTCGCCGGCCTCCCCTTCGCCGGCCTCCCTTTCGCCGGCCTCCCTTCGCCGGCCTCCCCTTCGCTGGTAGACCAACAGTAAAAAGAAAAAGAGATCCTTCAGAAAAAAGAAGAAAACAACGAAGGTTGGTTGGAAGAAAAATGACTTGTCAAAACTGTCAAGAACTGGGCATAATACAAGGTCTTGCAAAAACGAGAAAAAAGACCCACAACCAATGAAGCAAGACCTAAGGTAGAAATAAAAAAAATGTGACTCGTTTAGGCGTATTGAGTTAATTTTGTTTCTTTTGGAACATTTTGGTGTATGTTAACCGTTTGAATGTATGTTGGTAGT
The DNA here is from genome assembly GCA_024085815.1 of Flaveria linearis. NCBI lineage: Eukaryota > Viridiplantae > Streptophyta > Magnoliopsida > Asterales > Asteraceae > Flaveria > Flaveria linearis. Next base: position 73,912,041 of record CM044010.1, read on the forward strand.
TTTTGACCTATTTGGACGTATTGTGATGTAATTTTGACTTTTTTTGAACGCATTTATATAATTTTGACCCGTTTGGGTATATTATGATGTATGTTGACCCGTATGGATATATAGATGTATGTTGGTATAATTTGGTATGTTGACCCGTTTGGAATCATTACACAATGTATTTTTTTTAATTTTTACTGAAATTTTAATTTTTTATTTTTATTTTTCAATTTTTACAAAAATTTGGACAATGTTTATGCATTTTTTAAACATTTTTTTAGTTTTTTAAAATATTCAACTATTTATTAATTATTTTAATTTTTTAATATTTTTAAGTTTATTACCTATTATTCAGATCAAATACACATGATTGGAACATCAAAACAAAGTTTAGTGACCTGATTGGAAACAAAAAAAGTTTATGAGTGACCTAATTAAAACAATTTTCAAACTTGATTACTATTCTATAAAGTTACCCCTTTCTAAAAAGACTCAAATTGCATGAGCCTCAATGCGGTGATCATAGTAGTGCAAACTTTTATGAACCCGAGAGAAATATGCTAAAGTCTCAACAAAAGGTTGGTGAGTTCACAGATTTAATAAGGAGGCAAACAGTTTAGTAACATATACATAAACAAAGTATATCATAGTAGATAGCTAATCGACAAAACATGTTAATAGTGTATAAAGTTCACAACAGAAGCTCAACAAGTATATATATGAATGCCTCGGCCGTGATTACCAAGCAAAAACAGTAGTAATTACATTAGTTCAACACCGCTTGACCTATAGTTGTGATAGCATAACTAGCCGGGGGGGTTTGTAATACCTAGTAGTATTACTCAGATATTAAATTGCTAATGTCACAGAATTACCGGTTCAAAAGTAAGGATTTAACGGTAACAACACTAGTTAGCAAGTTGATCATACAATTTTACTAAACTAAAACAAACTACTTTTAAGCATGTTCTCTTCCCAAAAGAGAATAATATAGGAAACAGCGTCGTAAACTCAACTTGAATGCACAACAATAGCTAAATCCGGTGAATAAATGTTTTGGTTTCCTAAACACTTGGATTTAGAGTTAGTATTAGATATTAATTATAATAACCGCAAAATAGAATTAAATAAATAAAATAGAATAATATAATAATAAGCAAAATATAAGTGAGTGTATAATTACTGTAAGCAACCTTCACTATTATTAAAACAACAATAATAATAATAAAATAAATATAGAAACAACTTATTCAAAGGCAATGACTCACGATCACATGAATACACTCAGGTTCAAAAACATACTCAACCATACCCAATTTAACCTAAATGTTGTTTCGATTCTGCTCTTATCCTCCCTCAAACAAACTTCCGCAAGATTTGGGATGATGATGACCCTCGCTTCAACCCGCGTTCAGGTCGATTACGTTATATACCATACTAGCTTCTCAATTCTACTCACAAAACCCCTCAACGAAACAACTACTCGAACAACTACTCGAACAACTACCAGCGACCATCGTGAATGACTTTGACAACACACTGTCTTTTAATCACCCCTCAAGCTGTGCGACTCACTTGAGTCCTTTGATTAACTCTTGATTCAACAACTAAGGTATCACGTTATTAATTTCTTTGGTATCCGCTTGTTAAAAAGCTTAATATGTATTTTGTTAACTCGTTATGGTAACCTGCGTAACCTCGTAATTGATCGTGTCTAGCCACGCTGTTGTCTCACTCACTGATTTGGTTCAGTTCTGCCAATTAAGATAATGTCGATCTCATCGTCCGCTATTATATCATAAATAAGTTATATTACTACAATAAATTCCGGCGATTGAATCAATACTTCGTTAGAAGTTTGATAATTGAAAAGATTAGTAAGGTTTAGATGTTTAACTTGCGCCTCTACCTATTTGAGTGGTCTCTGTTGTCGAGCTTGGTTTTCTATAAAACAAGCCACCAAAGTCAAAGTAATGTAACATATAACCTGGAGAATGGAGATAAGTTTTTTGAATTAGATATTACCTATATTATTAAAAAAGCAGTGTGACAATAGATAAGTTGGGTGTTTGTGATTTTAGCCACTAAGTTTTTAATATTAAAAGGAGGGTGGTTTTATGATGGCCACGATACCTTTTTAAAATGGTTTTTTTTTTTTGAGTTTTATCGTTCCTTTACAAATTACTCCATGATGATAAGAACGTGATACTAGAAAAATATGGTTTATCTGAACCTTGTTATCTCGTCCGCTGGGCGCGCAGCACGCGCCCAGAGACCACACTAGTTACCTACTATGAAAAAAGCAAAATGAGGAATAGTGAGGTTTTTGTTTTCGATTTTGACCACAGGCACGTGTTTAAGTATCAAAGGATTTTTTGTGATTGGAGAAAGACGCTCAACTCTCGTTGCCCTCTTCCCCGTCCACCGCCGCCGCCTGCACCGTCCCATCTTCATCGTCGTAACCCGGAGGAGCCTTCTTCCCCGTCCACCGCCGCGCCGGCATCGTCCCCATCTTCATCGTCGTAAACCACCGGAGGAGCCTTCTTCCCCGTCCACCGCCGCCCCCGCACCGTACCCATCTTTCATCGTCGTAACCACCGGAGGAGCCCTCTTCCCGCCACCGCCGCCACCTGAACCGTCCCCATCTTTCATTGTCGCAACCACCGGAGGAGCGAGGGGGTTCTTGGTTATGTCACGATGGAAATGGAGATTAGAGGGTGGGTGGCCGCCACCATGCAGGGGGTTACGATGGTGTTTACTTTGGCCCCCTATAACACCGCTGCTAATACCTATGACTGATGTGTTTATTTTGTCGGCGTCGGCTATGGTAACCGTGGCCTCCCCTTGTTGTTGATGTCGGTGACGATGATGACGGTCATAACGGTCACGGTGGAAATGGTGTCGGGTCGGTTGCCGCCCGCCTCTCGTTTTAGGTTGAGGTGGGGTCGGTGACGGTGGGGATAATGATGGTACGACTACCTATGTTGTCTCTTCCTCTCACTATCTGTTGGTTACCTTTTAGGGTTTTCCGATCTGGTTGTTGACCGTCACTGTTCTGTCGTCCCGGCATGGCAACCCTATTATACCTCAGTGGGTTCTCTGATTCGGCATGTAGGCTATCGCTCACCGGTACAGCGAAATGAAGGCGTCGATTGACCGTGTTTATGTCGATGATGATGATGGATATTGCTCGTCTGAGACTTTTACATTTTTGATGATTTTGGTTTTTGCTAACCTGACACTTTTACATTTTTGAGGGTTTGAGTTTTGCATGTTGTCGGGAAGGATGTTATTGATGATGACCTTGGCTCGTCGACACTTATTCGAACTCATTTAACCTGATGCATCCTTTGGTTGAGCCGTTATTACATGTTGTCCAGTGTCAGGCTGTGATGATAACTGATGATATCGGTTGTTTTGGCATGGCTACCATTCTGGGTCAGCAACCGCAACTGAGTTTTTTTTTCTGAGCCCGATTCATCACACGCGCAACGCGCGTGGATGAATACACACTAGTTGGTATTAATTTATCAATGTCTAATCTTTCATTTGTGTTTATCTTCACAAAGATCTCAATTATTTGGCTTGATTGACTTATTAAGAGAGTAGTATGAAAGTTTTTTGGAATGATTTTAGTGACCAATATAAATTTTTCTAAAATATTATGATATAAGAACATATGGATTAATGGGAGATGTAGATCAGAGACCTCCTCTTCATCCATGCGTTTGATTACCTATTAGTTTGGCTTTATCAACCCACGTACGGTGGACACTTTAGATTCCAATTGTGTGTGGTTTAAAGGTGTTGAGTTCTAATGCCTAACCTCCAACTAAATTAAATAAAAAAAGAAAGATTTTACTTTTAGCCATAGAACTCATAGTTCATAAACCAAACTAGGAATAGCCTGTAAGTGT